>OMLF01011889.1:0-28171 GCA_900302615.1 Holocentrus rufus
ATATGTAGATGCCTTCCAGATGTTTACATCATGGATGGCAGTTTGGTGCTTGCTAAATTACATCTCATAGAAAAACTAATTCATGCTTTACAAACTGAAGTAAACTAAAAGTGACACAACATACTGGCTTATAGCATCCTTATAGTTGCGTCCCAACTGTAAACACAGACTACTCACAGTAAAGTGTTTTTAAAAATATATATATTATGGGACTAACAATGTGACTCACTCTTGCTGTCAGTTACAACCACAGATTTGAAATCAGCTGTGTGCTGTGTCCTTCTCTTTCCTGGCACTGTGTGCACCCACAATTGCTCTCCAGCAATGCACAATGAGTCGTTTCCCTGCCCAAACTGCATGAGTTTGGGGTCAAGGGACTGAGTAAATTTTATGGCCACTGGAAAGTAGGTTTCTTTAAAATCAAGTATAAACCTGAAAGATGTGTGAATGACAACGTATTGAATGTTTTATACAAAAATACACAGCTGTCGTGCAGGTTAAAAAAAAAAAAATAATAATCATGATCATAGTCATAATTATAATAAACTGCCCTTCTCCTTTTTGCACCAGACCCACAACCCGATGAGGTGATGGTTGATCCCTTAGCTATTAGGTCTGTTTAGACCTAGCTGTGACAAGCATTCGTACAATTTTATTACAATGTGTCACATAGGGTGCCCCGAAAAACCAGTGATTTAGTAAAGGCTATCATTGACAGACTCCATATTGATTGTGCTGATTATAGCCAAATGATCAAAGTAAATGTATTTAATCCCACCTCATTTATCGAAAGTGATGTAAAACATTTTTGCCATAAACAAATGATGCCCATCCCTTATAGCACTGCCTCACACTTTTTGGAAAGCAGCTAACAGCAGCTATGTCTCCACAGCTGGGAATTACTTACAGTATAACTGGAGGCAGTTAATTGCACCGTTTGCAGTGGAAGTGTTTGGAAGGGTGACAGCAACAGAGCTAATTATAATACTACTAATTTAACAAGGCACTTGAAGAAATACTATTTGAAGCAGTTTATGTTTTCACAGACAGTTGGTTATGGCTCAGAAGAATTTTGCACTGAGGAGCAAAATAAGGGTTTCAAACTTTTTCATGTTCAGGACCCCCAAGTTGATTTTTATTTTGTTACAGACCTACAGACCTGCTACAGACCTCCTTTAAAGTGATTTTACATTGGGACCCTGATATGAAAAGATATTTTGGTTGGTGTTGTGTACCAAATTAAGATTAATTAGATGTCATACTGGAACATTGTCAACTAGATTCAAAGTAGTGAGATTGAAATGTAATGTTAAAATAATCGCTCATACATTTTTTTGTACTTTAACAGTTTCTAGTAGATTAAATTTTAGTGCAATTGTATTATTCCTCATTTTCCTTAGGACCCCCTGGCTGGGAGCCCCTGAGAGACCCATGGGGGCTCCTGAATAAATAAATTAAAAATAGTGGCTACTTTACTCAATGACAGCCAAAAAGGTTGAAGAAGAAGAAGAAGAAGAAGAAGAAGAAGAAGAAGAAGAAGAAGAGAGAAGGAGAAGAAGAGAAGAAGAAGAAGAAGAAGAGCAAGAGCAGTAGCACTAGATGACCGTTCAGTGGAGCATTTTGAATGACATAGACCAGCAACTGTACAACACAGTATGTACACACTTTTTTGACGGTTTGACAGGCAGATGTGAACACAAACTAATTTCATTAATTTACGAGCTAACTTACATTTTTAGCCTGCATAGGCATATAGCTAGCTAAGTGGCCTGCTCGGTTCAAGGTTCTGGCATTGGTTGCTCAGAACAAAACTTAAGTTTTTCAAGTTAAAGACCAATAAACAGACACTTTATGCCCCTGATTCATACTTGATAATATTTCCTAACTGACAGTGCATTTATGATATTTATACTGTTAGTTTACTTTACAATGGCTGTGATAACACTGGAAAGTGAAACCTATGGTAAAATTGTAGTTAACGTCTAGTGAGTGAAATAATACTAATAGTTGGTAACATTAAACTAGCTATGTTCCACTTTTTTCAGGACCTCCCTACCCACTGGACCCATAGACGTTTTATTTGATTGATTTTGCTGTTTGATTTGATAGATGGACGGTTAAACCTGACGCCTCAAACCCACCGTGACTAGCCGTGGCCGACGAAGAGCCTTTTTGACAGATTCCCGAGAAGAGAGTTTTAGTGGGGAAAGGGGCGTTCACCGGCAAGTGTCAAACTAACAGCGTCAAGTTTGCCGGGGGTAGCTTGATCGTGACAGGAAGCTGAGCGATTTTGTTTTCACAGTAAAAGAGGAAAACATAATCTTGACCAAAAAAACAAAACAAAACAAGAAACATTGTCGTATGCAGTCAGGTTTCAGCAAATTACATAAATCGCATTGTCTTTAAGCACATATTTATCTACAAGTTAATTCTCTATATTTATTGTGGCGTTTGGAATTTTTCGCGAAACCTTCCGTTGAAGTTTTATTTTGAAAGCGACAACCGGAAATATGATGTTTTATTCCGCTTGGCTTGACACTGGTGGAACTAACTAGCCGCCCTGCCCTGCCTGAGTTTGCAGTTGTGTGCACCAGCCAGCAAGGCTATATTATGTAACTTTAATGTACTCAAGGGTTTCATGGCGCAAGAGCAGAATATTGCGCCCTAGTTCTGTCGATTTATTTTGGATTTATTTTGAAATCGCAAGTGACCGATCGATCACTTTTTTCTCCGCCGGCGACGTGCGTTAAAAGTTGTCGACAGATCGGTTAAGATGGCACACAGTCGATCTTGCCAGCTAGGTCGACGTTGTTGACTTTGTTATTTATTCCAGAGGATGTTTTCCTGTTATACGGGGAGAGAGGTACCAGCAAAGCCAGCTGACATTTCACCACGTAACCTTATAACAAGGAACGGTATTTGAGACTGACAAGATTGACCGTCTGGACATCTGGGTTATTTCTCCGTTTTTATCAAACTTGGACGGACAGGAGATGACCTAACCACTGGAGCACCTCCTTTTTTGACTACAGGTATGCTGTTACGTAGCAATATAACGATTTACCATTTTATTTTCTCTGTAGATATGCTATCAGCTAACCGGTAACGTTAGGTCTGCCAGGGGAAGGCCGACGAGATAGATGGTCGTCCACATCGCTGCTTTGTAGCTGCTTGGCTCACTGACAACATTGCACTGCATGACACTGTAAATATCTCCAGCAGCGACCGGGGAACCGTTTTATATTCATGCCATTGTAAGAAAATATTGCACAAACTTTGATCGAACAGCTGATTATTACTCTCCTGTCGTAATTATGCGATCAGTGCAATTTCCCATGGCAGCCAACAGGTTGCACTAATGCTGTGATATTGTACTGTGTGCTGTTGGGTAGGAAAAGTACAGTACAGTACGCCAGAGAGCCTAAAACTTTTTTTACTTTTTCATGTCCAGTGCCCCTCCTCTTCGTCCCAAAAACATATGCAGTAGCTCACGGACCTCAATTTGTGGAGATTATGACCCATTGAGCCCCATCGGATAGTTAATTATGGATTAGTATAGAGCTGCGCAACCGCAGCTTGCTGTATAGGCTAATGTAGGTAGGGCGCACGCATTGAAACCTATGTTATTTTTATATATACTCTTCTCCAGTTGGTAAAATAAAAGTGACAAGGCACTATTCTTATTTTAGTGGCGATCCCTTGAAAATCATGCCAAGGACCACTGTAGGTCCCCGGACCGCACTTTGGGAACCACTGCATTAGTCTGCAATAGTATAGTGCATATAGGCAGAGGAGGTACTGTATACTCACTGACTGAGAAACGAAGAGCTGTCCATAACACCATTTATGAATGGTATGCTTTATGGAGTAATGATTAAGCAGAATGCCACGTCTAGTGCTTGAACGGAAAAAAAAGATATCGGGTCGGAAACTTGCATTGATCACCAAAATCACGAAATTATGTTGGCATCACGAACTGCTTGAAGATGCATTATTTCAAGGTAACTTTTCTTTCTTTTTATTTTTTTCTTCGATTTTACACAAACAGCAATTCAAATGACAAGTTAGAAATATGTCGAATGATGATTAGCCTTATAATTTTGTATGTATTTTATATTTTTAACACAGTCAGTGTCAGTAAGTGTCCTGCAGAGCACATGCATTACAGGGGCTGCATGTCAAATGTTTTTTTTTTTTTTTTTTTTTTCCTTAGCCTCACCTAACTCCCCAAATCCATTATAAACATGCCTGAATTACCAACATGATTAACAGCAGGATACATACCATGAACCTCCTGACCACCCAGGGTGCTGAAAGCTCCAGTCATGTCAATAAAGTTGTAATTGCGAAACTTCATTGTCATTTGCATAGTTTCTTGGCTGTCTTGATGGGGCAGGTGTATAACATACAGGCTTGTTAGGTGACTATTGGACATGCCCAGGGGAGTTAAGTGTGATAATCCCTGCATAATTACCAAAGATTTGACAAATGCTTGTTGTTGAATTTTTGCTGCAATATTTGTTTATCTTCAGCACTCAATACTATATAGCTGTATGGGGGATGTAAGGGTAATTGCCTGAAACACAAGCTAAGCCCGGGCATGCCTACACTAACTCTCAGTCTCACGTCTAGCGCCTCTTGGCTCTTCTCCAACTTGCATGCAGTTAAGATTCACTTTTAGCATGTGTTTTCTAAGGGTGTACAGTTTGAAGAAATAATCTGAACATTATGGTAATTATGTTACTTAGAGGCCATGTTTCTTCTTTGGTATTGATTTATTTCAGTCTGGCGTAAACTGTTTGTTCTTCTGCCATATTCCAGTGTGGGCGTGAGAAGAGGAGATGGCCTACTTGATTGGGTTGTTGCAGTTTCTTAAGAAAAACAGCAAATGACACAGGCATACACTCTCAGAAATGTGGATTTTGTGCAGAGGGATAAGGATATACTGAGAACCATTTGCAAAATAGTAACACTTTAATGTTAAGGACCTTTTTAGATGAAATAGTTTTTTAAAATAATTTGGAGGATGACAAAAGGGTAAGATCAACGGCAAGAGACTCAGTCTTCATGGGATGGCCTTACTGTGAGAGCAGCCTGTAAATGTCAACACCAGGCATTATTTAATAATCCAAGAAGAAGACAATTACCGAGGGACATACAGCATGCAGGCCTTCCTTCTGACATTTTTGCAAATTACTGCCACTTAATGGTAAATATGTGTTTTTATACATAATAGCATAGGTTAATTCATATAGGGCCTTTAAAATACTCTCTAACCCTTAATATTGAAAATGCTGTGCTCTTGCCAAACGAGTCGTGCTGGCCAACTGAAGGTGATGTAGTAGGTGAAGTGTTGTGAGCGTTTTAACCTCAGCGAGGGCTAGGGGAAGCACCTAAACCGAAATGTGTTCCCTAAATAGAAAAGCACTCACTTTATTTCTCACGCTTGTGCCAAAATAAGATTAGGTGAAGTTTTATTCATAAAGAAAGTCATATTTTCGATTGCATTCTAACTGTACATCACAGTGCACTACCATGTGCTGTTGTGTGTTTCAAGCTAACCTATCATGTTACTGCACATCATACCAGAGGGATCAGAGGCTCTATAACTCGCATAGGATTCATAACTTTTTCTCACAGCACACAGGTGACGATGGTTTGGGAGACGTGTGCCTGTCTGATTTTTTTTTTTAAGCATATGAGAATAATATTTTGCTCAATACATTTTCTCCTCCACCCAGTAGGTGTGAGATTTAATCAGTCAGAGACAAATGTGAACGCCTGTATGTTTGAGTACCATTACTACCAGAAACTAGATCTCCAAAAGGAGATCAAAGAAAATGGGATAAGAAAAGGGAAAGCAGGAAGCAAGGTGAGCTCAATGTAGTGTAACACTCCAAGTCTGAGTCTCGTGTGTTGAAAGGAGAACTGTTATGTAAACTATGTATTTTTTTTTTTTTTTTTTTTTTGCAGTAACGAGCTAGACCAGGGTTTTTGAGTGTGTCCTGCTGCCATTATGCAGTATAATGTGCACATTCTTTTACTATTCACATTAAACTCCTTTTTTTATTTTGATATATTACTTATACCACTAGAATCTTAAACATCTTCACTATGGAGACTTCAGTATACAGCCACTAACCATCTGTCTCTCTCCGTTTTTGCCCTCTGTGGACCCCAGATGAGGAGAATCTGATGTATCAAACTTGTATGGACAGTTAGTTTGCTGCTTTAGCTGCCCCTGTGCTTATTTACAACATAATGAGTGTCAGAAGTTTCCAAAAGACCAACAAAGCCGCTCTGATCCTGTTGGCTTATCCTCAAAGAATATCTCCACCCTCTTTGTCATTGCTCAGAGTTCATAATAAACCAGATGTCTCAATAAAACTTATTTGACTGTATTATTGGTAATTGCTACATAGATTATGTAGAAACATAAAACATAACGGGGATTTTGATAGAACTCCATGTAAAGGTTCAAAGAGGAAACTTTAGAAATAAAATTATATCCACGATACATTTTCAGGGAATGTGTAAGGTACCCTCTTACTGCTTTTGTGTTTCCACTTCTGGCTCAATGTCTGAGTTTCCAAGTCTGTCAATTTTGGATCCCTTCGAGAGGGTCCTAAGGGTTCTAACCATCTAAAATAGTTCCACTTCAAGTCAAAAGGGTTATCCTGTAAGGACAAATCAAAGAACCCTGTATGGTTTTAATTTGCCCTTCTGCTTTATTTCTAAGTGTGGCTAATAGACAGCCGTGCATTGCCTGTCATTGACAATTCATTTCAGCTGCATCGGCCTAATATGTTGTTGATGTAGTTTCAAGATGACTCCCACCGTGAAAGCCAATGAGATATCTTTTGCTTTCTTTTAGACTATGCTTATGAATCTATGATGTGTATCAGCCTATTGGTGATTTAGAAAATACATTACACATCAAAGAGCAGCATTAACTTTTTCTAGTCTAACCTTTTCTGATCTCTCTCTCTCTCTCTTTTTTTTCTTTATCTCTTGCGCTGTCACTGTCAGGATCAAGAAATGGATCAGGGTGGACTGAACCATAGCAGTAATCGAGACGACAGCCTGACATTCGGGGAGACAGGAGACCAAGTGGGAGGAGAGAAAGGTGATTCAGTTGGTTCAGTGCTCCCATCTGCAATGCACCTTCCTAGCTCCGGGTCCCAGCCCCAATCCCAGTCCCAGTCCCAGCCCCAGTCCCAGTCCCAACCCCAGCCCCAGCCCAGAGAGGCCCCCAACAAAGTGGGTGGTACCAGAACCCAGGGTGAGCTTGGAGGCCTCATCGAGCCGCCCCATCAACGCGCCACGGGTGAAGGTTCAAACATGAAGGAGGGTAAAACCGTCAGAATGCAGAAGCAACCGCAACAGCAACAACAACAGCAGGATATTGGTTTATTCAACATGGTGGACAATTTATCCTTCTTGGAGCAGAGCATTTCCAACTTGGACCGGACATCCACTTCTGTCATCAACAGCTCGGACAACTCCGTCCTGGGCGGCCTCCCTTTGCCTGACCTTTTCCCCCAGCACATCAAACAAGAGGTGGATTTTTCTCTGGATAAGGACTTGGGGACTTACGGTGTGCACACGGGCCACGGCCAGTGCGACTTGGATAACAGCAACAGTCGCCTCATCGAAGAAAGCGACATTTGGCGTGAACTGGACCTTCCCGGCTCGCTGCCGGACATCAGCGATTTCGAATTGGGTAACGAGATGGCACACTTGGATGATGTTCTGCATGACAGCGGCAGTGGTGGTGGCACCATCAGCAGCATGCTAAAGGAAAACAAGTCTTTCAGTGGCAATGGAGGAAACTGTACCAATATGAACGGCACAGACCAGCACCCAGTACACCATCATCACCAGCAGCAGCACCACCTTCTACACCACCAGCAGCATCAGCTTCATCAGCAGCAGCAGCAGCAGCAGCCGCCTCCGCCCCCCCTCTCCAGTGTTATGATCAAGGAAGAGAAGGACGCAGACGACTCTTTTGTCCACATCCGCACTCCTGTTGTGGTCAAACCAGAGAAGCAGGACGGCGCTAGCTTTTGCCAGTCGTCCTGCATCCAAAACAGCCTGAGCTCTCTTCACGGAGGAGGGCCCATGTCCTCGTCCATGGGTGTAGGCGGAGGGCCGGGCTACCACTACAGAGCTAACCCGTCCTCCACAGTGGCTCTACCAGACCAGAAGCCCTTTAGCATGTACTCAAACTTGTCTCCGGTGGGGGAAGGCTGGGTCAGGGGGAACGGGTATGGGGAATCGCCGGGGATACAGAGGGGCAGTGATGGGCTCCCCTCCGCCTCCGCCCTGGCAACTTTCTCTGTCAGCTTCCCCAGGTAGGTGTTACAGAGCTAAGCTCTCTCCCTCTGACCGTTTACTTTTCTCTTTGTGGCGGAGAGTGGGGGAAATTGGTTCTCCTTTCATATATTTGCTTTCATTAGTGGTATGCTTGACTTTGATGTGTGCGGAGGGCATGCACGTCTTTGTTTTTATTTCTAGTCCAAAGCACAGAGACCACGTCAGTCAGTCAGGCAAAGCAGAAATAGATAAAAAGAAAAGTGGAGCTTGTTCTTACTTCAGTCTGAGCAGAGATAAGTTTTGCCAGAGTGGGAATCAGGTGTCTTCGTTATCTTAACATTGCGTTGTTGTAAGTCAGATATATCATGCTGGATTGAGGAAGGTGTCACATGCAGTATTCAGAGCAGAGGCATACTGGGCACGACGTTGGATGCGTGACATTTGACGTACCTTGTTTGACACCTCAGTGGCAATGCAGGCGGGACATGTGAAGCATCAACACCGAGGCATTGGCATTTGCACTTTGCCACCATGATGCGGACTCTATATTATAAAGTGACATAAATTCGATATCCTCTTTGTAAAAGAGCCAACTTGACAAGCTGCCAGTGGGTACTAATTAACAATTTAAAAAAATGTCCAGTAATATAATCCTGCGGATTATAAATTAGCACATAAATATGAATCATTTAGGTAGATCATTCTTAAATTGAAAATATTACTTATTTTACTTTTGCTGTCCTCTGTTGATGTTTCTAAAGTTTGGAACGATGCTACAAGGCATGCCAAACCTTTTTGGCTATATTAGAAACCATTGCTGCATTTGAAAATACATAAATCAAGCCTTCAGGGCGTTTCTGGCTTTGCGCAAAGATCAGCTGAATAGCCAGAAAGAAACGATACTGAAATGTTACACATTAGACTGTGACACACTTTTTGCATAGGTGGTCAAGGGCATTGCTACTGTAGCTGCCTGGGGTGGATGGCACCTGGTGCTGTTCATCTCCAGTAGCCAGACACGGCCGTGCACGCAGCCCTCCGATTCATCTGCATCGAATCACATTCTGAGAATGACCCGAATGGAAAAAGAAATAAATGTTCTTGTTTTTTTTTTTAAATTCAATACAAGACAGCAGCACTTTCAGAGGAGGCAGATGAGGGACAGGGGGATGTGATTTAGTGGAGGGAGAGGTGCGTGATTCTTGAAGAGGTGAGTTGTCAGGCTACAGCAGGAGATGGTGAATGCTCCCTCTATCCTGTCTGGTATGGGAAGGTGGGCCTAGTGCCACCGTTGGCGAGACAGGACGGAGATGAAATCCAGTGGAGTGAGAAAGTAAAGAGGCTGTGCTTAGTTGAGGCAGCAAGAATCCCTTTAAACAGACAGCAACAATCATACAATCATAATATTTACATACTGTGGAAGTGATTGTATGTCTTTCCAAATATTGACTTAATTGATTCAGGTGAGATTGAAACCTGTGCCTTGCTGCTGGCAAAACTGTCAGACTGTTCTCATTCTTTGTCTCGCAAAGTAACTGTAGCATACTACAGTGGTCATGGATTTACCATGCTTAACCCCCTGGTATGTCTCCTATTACGGGAGTCTTGCAGTAACGGGGTATTTGTTACAAACCTATCACAGACTTAAATGATTCATCGTATAGAAAGCGGCTCAGAAAGCCACTGATGTGAGTCCATGGGTGCAGTGGTGAGACTGAGAAGTGTCTGGCAGACACACCTCACTTCAGCTGGAAAATACTACTTGATACCCCAATCATCCATCAGTGAAAAGTCAAATGAGAGAGATTATTTACGTTCTCAGAGACTCAGTACTTTCCAAATCTAATGTTTTATCTTGTCACTCTTTGTGAACGCGGCGTGAATAGATATTTGAGGATGTTATGCGATCGCAAGATGGTGTTTGATTATTGAAGGTGTAATTCTGCAAAGCATTCTCAATACTTTCTCTATGAAACAGGCGTCGAGGGGCTGGGCTCGGTCTGCTTTGTAAACAAGTCAGAGATGAACCCGGTCGTCAGCTGCTGTTGGGCCACGCGGTGCGATTTGCTACTTTCAGATTACCATTCCTCTGGGTTATTTTCAAGTTAACCAATTAACACTTTGAAGCAGTTACTTTGTTAGGGTTGTTAAGTGCAAACTGTAAAATCCCTAATCCCCTTCCCTCATGGTTTCTCCTTGGAAGCCTGACAGTCTCTCCCATACATACAGCCGGCTTGTTTGTGGCAGCCGACTTACAGAGTCAGACAGGCTCACAACAGTAGTTTCACAATAGTGACACAACGGCTTATTAACAACTGTTGATGTACACAGCTTTTCCCACCAGTGTTAATTGTGTCTTCTTTACCCTGTTGCCAAATGTATGAGAACCTGTGGGAAACACTACGCAGCTGTGGAGAAACTCGAAAGGGGGCAGAGACAAAGTAGAGGCGAATATGCAACTGTATGCTTGGGAATTTTTTTTTTGGTGTTCTTTTTCTGCTCTGGCCAATATAGCAACAAGTGCGATCGGTAATCAGGTGGAGCGTGGAGGGTATGATTGTCGTGAATTAAATTATGTTGACTTACAAAACCAAAGTGCTGTGGCAGCACAGTGTCATAACTAAGAGAATGGCTGACTATACATATTTAATTCCCACATTGAGTTAGCCATGAACGCTAGAAAACCACTGAGCTACTTCCTGGTATGTGAATGTACTACACGCCAGCCTCAAGCCGGTTGATGCTTGTTTGATTTTGACTTAACTGTCGGGTGCACAGAGGCGCACACTGTATATCCTTTATGCAGGCCTCTTGGGGCTCTGTGTCGCCTTAAGAGCACATGCCGCAATTCCTCTGAGCAGCGTGCATTGCAGGAAGAGCTGCACACAAACAACTGAACAAAGGAGTAAATGAATGAACCGTTGAAAAACAAATCAGTGATCCAATGAGCCAACGTTGCACCTAATTATACCATATATTGTGTCTCCCTGGGCAAAAATTCAGAATTATCGCTTTGGGTCTTTCAATGCAATCATATCATCCAGAAATATTGAGTTATCATTATATACACTTGTGTTGCCTAAATTAAAGATAAAAGCAAATACCAAATCTCTCATAAAATGAGACTGAGTCCAATCAGGAAATATAAAACTTTATATTTTGATGTTTTTTTCTATACCGCCCAGATCCTACTATAGAGGGTGTGCCGTACTGTGGTTATGGGAACAAATTTTATGTGGCAAAGTGCACTGAAGTATGTTTGGCATTAGTAAAGTATAATTACTGTAATGAACACCCTCTCTATTATGCATTTTACACATTGTTAGTAATACATGTGCCCTGTCCTGAGTTGACTTCAAAGTATGCATGGAGAGAGAGAGAGGAAAGTGCAACAAAGATCAGAGGCTGGCTCCCTCATTACTGCTAATGTTAGCATAGCAACCAGCTTCATTTATTTCATGAAACCCAGCGAGCCATGCTCTATGGGAATTTTCAGCATAGTTGGAACATGCCTTGGCCCAATCAGATTGCTTGGCTGGAGCTGCCCCTTGTATAACAGATAATCAAATAGACAAATTGTTGTTGCTTCATGCCCAAGATGAAATGGCCTGGAAATAGAAAACCTGGAGCCAAGGCTGCGAATTTTCCTGGGTTGCCCTTCATTGGATTTGAGCTGTCCACATTAATAGCTGACTTGATAGATTTCTATGAAGCGATAGTCAAAATGACAGCTTGGAAGAGGTATGACACTCCCTCCACTAAATAAATACTTAGTTATTTACTTGCCCTCATCATGCTTGCCAGCTAAGACCAAATTCCTGTTTACAGTTCAGGCCTGGCAAAACATAGAAGACTTTATTAAGAAGAGTGCTTTATTAGTTTAAGGGATTCAGTGAGCGGAGTTCCCTTCTCAGGAAACTTAAAACAGGAACCTACACTCAATTTCAGGCAGTAGAATGGGAAACAGAATAATCTTGGGCCTGTAACAGTAACCGCAGACAAACTGTACATTTCCGATACACGAACAACAACAGTCTCTTCTTACTTGCAGCCCATACATCATCAGTAAAGCAACTCTTTTTTTTCCCTCTTTTCCTTTAGGTCATAATTCTGCCATTTATACGTTGCTCCAAGTGTATTTGAGGTGAACTTTCGATGCCGTAAAATGTATGAATTTCTGTCGGGGTTTTGATTTATCTCATGATCATGGACTGTACTCATCTGAAAGTGTGCTCTGAGTCAACCAGAGGGGTGAAGTAAGGGTTAAAAAGCTGGTCTCAGCTCTTGTCTGTTGCCGTGCGCTCATGTGTCAGTGTGTGCTGGAGCAGAGTAGTGGATGGCAAGACAGAGTGTGGCAGTGTTTGTGTGTGTGTGTGTGTGTGTATGTGCATGCACAGGGAGGCAAGGAAGGCAGAGAGGCCACGTGTACAGATCTGCTGTGGCGTGCTGCTGCCTCCTTCTCCTCAGTCCGTCAGTCAATCACTTTTCTCTTCTCCCCTTCTCAGCTCCGATGGGCTCCAGTCCTCACAACTCTCCATCATTCCACAGAGGCACGCACAGGCTACACACACTAAGCTGTCATGCAGGAAATGGCACACACACACACGCGCGCACACACACACCCTCATGCTATGTATACAAGTGTGCTGCACAGAGACTTCAGTGCAGCTGCTCAACACACACACACAGGTGCTTATGCACGTGAGCTCACGTGCAAATGCTTACCCATGCACATCTTTTGAATTTAAATTGTGCAAATATAAGAGTTGGAGACTATATGAACACATCAGGGTAGTGCTTCATAACTCATTTTTGTATTCTATTTTGCTGCAGTATTCACAATATGGTAATATTATGGTAATACATATTTTATATGTCTCACTTTGCTCGTTCACATCACATGAACACTGGACACAGTTATTTACATAGCCTGCAGGCCTGTCTATTGTTTGAAATCTCCTCAAATATTTGAAGTTTTTTAGCCACAGTGGATTTTTTTTTTTGGTCAGGCTTCAAAGAAGCTATTGTTCGTCAGTATAGGATATTCTTGATTTAGTCTAGCAGGGCCTAGTCTAACAGATTGTAGCATCTTAGCACATGACTTAGCTTAAGATAGCAATTCATAGAGAGCACATCAAGCTCTGCAGCAAGAAGTTCTGTGAATATTTGCATTTGCTTGTTTTTAGTTGACTGCAGCAATATAAAGAGTTGCTTGGCTCCAAATGATATATCTACCATTTGGAAAAAGGCAGCCACTTTTACAAAATGATTTAATGTCAAAGCTAATTTTTTTTGTGAATGGAGTGTAACTTTATCTGCTTAGACCAGAAAACCACCTGCTTTAGAAACTTAGGCTGGCTCAATCAGTAGTTTTTAGTTCAGTCTGTTGCTTGTTTGCTAAGGTTGGTCTGCTGGTTCCAAGCCACCGGATACAGAGATACAATACCTACAAGTTTCTCAAGCAGCCACAGTGTTGCTTTAGTTCACTTGGTAAGGCAACAGACTTTTGGTTTCTGTCCCAGAGCTGGCAAATGATTGAAACAGAGTTTGACTCTTGAACTCAGCAAGCACACAATGTTGACATACGGTATTTGACATGGTCAATTTAAAAGATAACATTTTTTCCACCAAGATACAAAGACGAATGTTATGCCCCGCACCAAAATTAGTCTTTTAGTTAGGTAACAGTTATTGATGTTCGCACACAGTCAGGAACATGCCTAAAGAACAGATCCAATGTTTCCATCAGGATGTCAGTTTACTCCCACGGCGTAGGGAGGGGGGCGGTTATTGATGACCTGTTATTGATGTTGTTGAGGATTGATGTGCTGTGTCATAGGTGCAATGAATTATGGGTATTGTAGTTCACTTGGTGCTTTTGGCGCTCGGCAACATCAGATCATGATCGTGTGAACAGTACATTGGCAAAAACTGTGAGCTTCTTGCATCATTGTAATGGGTGCATTTGAGATGCCACACAACTTTGTTCAGCTGAACCAAAATAAAACAGGCACCAGTGACTGGAGCAAAGGCACAGAAGCTGATCTCATATCTAACCTCTCTATCATACATTGTACAGTCCTAGGCTAAGGACTTGGGTGTTATCATTGATTATTTAAATCTTCATCTCATATTAGGTATGTTGCACCTCAAGTACAACCAGTATCAAGTATAACCATTTCTTTTTCTCTCTTTGACAGAAAAAATTGTCCTTGCATACATTGCCAACACATTGGACTACTGCAATGGACTATTTTTCACACCCATGAATGTAGCTGCAAGAGTCTTAATTGGCACGACAAAGAGAGCTCACATAACTTCCAATTTAAAGTCATTACTGATCAGTCCGTAATGACTGTTCGTTATTTACTGGTTAGTTTTATTATCAGTTTTAGGATTATTTTACTGTTTTTCAAATCCTTCCATGACCTGGCTCCAGACTACATTAATGTCATGTTAACCAAATGTGTGCCAGGTAAAACTCTCAGGCCCACAGACTCTCGCTGTTTTTGTCTCTAAAAAACGGACAAAGGCTTTTGGCGAAGCTGCTTTCTTTTCATACGGTCCCACACTCTGGAGCAGCCTCCCACTGCATCTGACAGCTGCTAAATCAGTGGAGGCCTTTAAATGCTCCCTCAATATGCACTTGTTTAGCTTGGTTTTACGTTGGAACAGTTTGTTGAAACAGGTTTTTAGCTGTAAACCCATGTTGGTTAAGCAGACAGGGTGTAGACTGGCTGCAGTTCATAAAGGTGGTCCCATATACACTCCTACTCCTTCTGAAAATGTGGCGGTTTACATGTAAAGATTCTGCTTCTAGTTTTTTTTATTTTCACTGTTTTTAATCATTTTTATCTCTCTGTTTTGCTGGATCTTATGCACTTCTTTTCTCCTTTCTGTATTTTGTTGCCTTTTATTTTCATCACCCATCTGAAGTGCATTGCATTGCATTGCATTTTAATGTACAAAATGTGCTGTATAAACAGAATTTGATTTCATTCGGTTTGGTTTTGATTTGATCACAGCATCTAAATTGAATGCAAATCAAGAATTTACTTGGTGGGCTGTAAATTTATCTGGGCACCAGATTTATCTGTGTGAAAACACCCCAGACACATCACTGTATCCACACACTCAGCCTCTCAGTCGCTGCAACTAGACCAGCTCCAGGATTTTATTGACTTCATCTTGGCTTTCTTGTTTTTGGCATTCTGCATCAAATTTAACAGCGTCATAGGAATAACGCTGATGATGCTGCCAATTTTTCACACTGTTTTTTAACCTGACATGCATACTTACTCTGCGGTCATTTCACAACAGGTAGTTAGGCAAGAGGGAGCTAAAACTAACTAGAGCCAGACTCATGTCTGTTTACTCAATGTCCTGGATTTGCAATCTCAGATTATGCCAACCTCAATCCACATTGTTTGTTTGAGTCCCTGCAGCCTAATAGGCTTACTGATAACTTGTGCTGTATGCAAGACTATTTTTTGCTTTCTTTTTCACTGTATCTTTTCTCTCCTCTTAATTACCACCTTCCTTTCACGTTTGTTCCCTCCTTCCTTTATCGGTTCCAGCCACCCAGTTAAGAGTTTATTTTCAAGATGTAGCCAGCCAGGCCCACAAGAGTGGCTCTTTGCTCTTTCAGAGCCATTGCATGTTGAAGTGGGGCACAAACATCCATGCTACATCAAATTGTTGAGTGTTGGGAAATATTACATCATATTCTCATTCAGTATCATTCTGTACCATAATAAAAATATAGTGCAGATTTATATCCCATAGAAAAAAAATGTGACCCTGAAGCCACTGAGGCTGATTTAGGAAAAACAAAAAAAGACTATTATTTAAGTTGGACCATCAAAGTTTACGTGTGCTGAGGCTCCAACAGTATCTGATTTTCAGTCACTGGGTCTCTTTAAAGATTGAGCTGATTCCATATCAGCACATTTGCTCAAAGAGCCTTTATACATCTGCGCCCCGAGTTCGCTCCTGGACACGCCAGCGCTGAGAGCCATCGGTGCAGACGATGTGTTACCCAACAAGACGCTCTTTAATTCACTCCATCTTGTGTTTTTCCTTCAGCGTCTTTCTTTCTTGTTTCCTCCCTCCTCTTTGGAGCCTACTGTACTGAGTCTTTGAAGGCTTTGGCAGAGGTTACGGCAGTGCAGGGCAAGAAAGGAGGCCTAGGCCTCTTAGCCGCCAAGCTGTTTCTTTTTTAAGGCTGTTTGGTGGCCGGTGGCTTGTTTATGCTGGTGTTGGGTGTCATGAGCATATTCTAGGCCCATGCAATGGAGCAAATCACATGATGGACTTAGCCTCTTCTGCAGGACAAGGCAGATATTTCTGTTGTGAATTCCATGGCAAAATATTAATATTAATCCAATCTCTAAATTGTTTTTGAGTTGTCAGAAATGTAGATTTGAAAAACTTTAGCTTACCATTATATTATACCACATTTTTCTTTTCTCAGACCTGCATGCCTTAAAAATAGTGCTAACTGCATCGGTAGGGAAACATGGTGACAGAATCTTTCTCCAGCCAAAAGTATTTTTGGTAAAAGTGAGTGGTTTAGTCACATTTTCAAATATCCTATTTTGACAGCAATGGTCATAATGTAGAGATTACATTTTCTTTTTAAATCCTCAATTATTTCTTCACAGAAATATGCTGCACATACACACGTAATCAACACACCCGGGCACAGATAACAAAGACATCATCCAGCATCATGTGATGGCAGCGGATGGACGGCAGAACTACCTAGGAGGCAATTCTTGTTACAAACAGTTTACCAATACCCAGAAGACATTAAGCGACTCCTGTTAGAGACACAGGATTCTCCCTAAATCCATCTTTATCTAATGAATTGTGGGCGATGACCATCAGCGCTACGCTCGAAAGCCCCCGTGAGTGCTTTTCTGATATGGTGTGTCATTAAATTCCCTCCTGCTGTTTTCGATGGCGAACCCACCCGCCTCCCGGAAGTGCTTTCTCAGCTCGAGCTGAATTGGATCACAAAGCGACTACATGATGCAGATAATCGGGCCTGTTGTTTGTAACGGCAGCAGTCGGTTTTGTCTCTCTAGAGTCATCTCAGCTGTATTGATAGAGAAACAAATGTATCAGGGCGGTGGATTGGACCGGATCATACTCGAACATGTCAGAAGCTGGAGGCTCTAGCCAGTCTTTAGCCAACATTTAACCTCAGCTAAACTGTGTCGTTGCTCTCCACAGGGAAACCCTTGAACTTTTAATGTTGGGCATCAACTCTTTCAGGAAATGCGTCAGACTGGTCATTGAATTCTTGAATGAATGATGAATGGCATTTAGCTGCGTTGGGGAAGGTTTTAACAAATACTTATCCACCCACCATCTTTTGCCTTGCATTCCTACATTCATTGCATTGAGTGGAACACCTTTCATTAACGGTCTTGCTAAAGCAGAACCAAGCACAATAAATGTCCCTAATAGTAAGACAAGAATTATAGCACAGCTGTTAAGGCACTCTACCCTGTCACTGTTTCACTTTCACTTTGTAAATTTTCTGCTGTCTCACGGCTTGTTTTGAACCAGTTTCATGCAATTTCCTGTTTCCTCTGAGACGCAGCATTAATATTCTGGGACAGTAAAAGCCAAAGAGGTGTTATGGTTCTTTGCCACGCACTGCTTTCCTCTAATCGTTCTTCTTTTCTGCATCTGAATTGAGCTGTGAGGTGTTTTGTTGCTCTGTTTGCGCTTGCCTGAACAGGGGTCTTTCCTGGTTCAGTCTCTCTCAGTGGAGATGCCTGTCTGCCCCTCATCTGACACAAGATGCGATCATCTTTAATCCCTCACCCCCGGGGTCACCAAGGAGGGAGATGCCTCTAATGTGTAGAAGAAATGTGCTCGTTCTGTCCATCAGCCTCTGTCTCAACGCTGCTCCCTCCTCCAGACGCTTCTGATTGGACGAAGGAGAAGAAGTTAGACTGGGCTATTATGGGAGGAGGTCAGGTTGCCAGGGTCAGGGTTCATGGTTTAATTGATCTGTGGATGATCTTCTCACATACGTATGACCCAGTTTGAAGGGAGTGCTTGAGTTTAATTGGGGTTATCAGTGAATTTAATGTCTGTAATATTAATTCTTTGCCTCAGGATAGTTGATCCTTTGCTAGCGGACATTTTTCCAGTGGCTTAAAACAATAGCAAAGACTGTCCTTTGTTTAAATAAATACATGCCCAATGTTGTTCGGTCTTGAGGTTAATGTTGGTTAAATTTGCCCTGAATCCTTATTAGTAACTAACTCAGAAATGATTTCTTGGTCTTTAGTGCTTCAAAAGAGAAAGAATGGAGGACATTGACGAGCAGTCCAAGTTTTAAGACATGCTGCTGAGTCTTTGGTCTCAGAGTCTGAGCAAGATAACCTTGAAGCACAGGTTTCATGATGTAAAGCCCCAGCAGGGCATTCATTAGAGACAGCTCGGAGTTCTTATTTATTTTATTTTGTTCACTATTGCTGCTTTCAAGACATCTGCCTTTGACAGATGGTGTGAAATGACAGTTGTCCTCCAAAGGCTCAAGGTAGTGGATGCTGTCTGCAGCCTAGCAGAATGTCTTTTTACAGAAGAATGTTCTTTTCAGGTACGAGAGTAGGCAGACCTTCACACCGCCAATTTGAGTTAAATAAATTGGCACAGGACAAAATATGTTCAATGTGTTTTGAGAAATTTAATTTGTGTTGAGATTTGTCACACTGAGGTGGTATTTTTGCATTGGATCTATGGATGATTTCTGATGGATTCATATTTTTCTTTATGTCTGGACTCACACACACACAGAGACCCCTCATCATGTATCTGTAGACATGATTGCTGCTCGCCTGGGCTTGCGTACACCTGGTTATGTCATATGCTGTCACTAGACAACCCAGAGGACCTTGTGCTGTGGGCTGATCAATGATTTACTTAACCAAGGTTACTGTACATGTGGAGGCAAAGATTCACCCACTGAAGCTGTTTTTACCTGGTGTAGTCATAGCTGCTTTATGAAAGTTGGTTTAAGGCCAGCCATGATGTGGCCTCATTTTATAATAGGTCAAGGCTGCAAAATAATAAGATTCTTTATTATGTAGATGTCACACTTTTGACTGCGTGATTGCTTAGCTACACTTTGGCTCCATCCCCCTCAGGGAAAAATTGTTTGGACAAATCACATTTGCTCTAATAATTCATTTTTTAAGAATTTGTGAGTCATTCTTTTTCTGGACAATGACAAGTTCTGTCTCTGGTATTCCAGCAGCGTCACAGATGTGTACAGGTTTTTGTTACTGGCCATTTTGCATTATGTCTCCATTAATTTGCCACAGGACATGAAAAGCAGCTTTTTAGTGAAAAGGATTATCTTCAGTTAACAAACCAAAGCCTGTGACGATCAGACTAGATGCAGGAGCCATCTCTAAAGATTTCACTCATTTAATTTACCTGATAAAATACAGTGCAGTATATCAATAAGCACGCTGCAATTTAACTATGAGGAAAACATGCCTTTTTTTATGGATTTTTCTTTTTTTTTTCTTTTTTTTTTTATATCAAGCTAGTGTCAAAGTCCATACATGTTGCAGTTTATCCTGGCGAGAATGTCCTGTTCTAAACGAAATAGCTCTGCCCAGGCCTTTTGCATAGTTATAATAGTCCAATTCAGCTTTTTTATTATGCAGGTCATTCAAAATTTAACATCGGTTATGGGCGGCATTAACATTTTGGTTTTCCTTCCCTTTCCTTTTGATTGCAGAGTCAACACTGGGAAACATTTGATATTTTGTGGTTTTTGTCAATCCCATTGTAAATTGTTCCCAGGTGTTAACGTATCATACTCCTCTAGTCGTATTACGGTGCGCCCTCAAATGTGGAGATATGTGAATAATAATAATAATAAAAAATAACTGCGTATTTTTTATAGCACTGTTTTGGCATACTGAAGACACTTAACAGTGGAAAACATCATAAATTCAAAAGAGCACAAAACTTAACAAAGCAAGAACAAAGCCCATAGAAAGAGAAAACCATGGCAATTGGCTGCTCAGAGACAGAAGAAAAAAAAAGTGCAGTGCAGTCTTTTGGCCATCAGGGGCAGTACGGAGCACCTGCCAAACAGAAGTAATGATTCATTATTTTCCAAAATGGAGTACTGCATAGAAATGGTTGTAGCAGCTGTGGGGCTGCATTAGCGGTGGCAGACACAGCATGGTGCTGGGAAAATGCCGTGTTTGTCTGGGTCATCGGTGTTGTACTTGTCACGAGTGACTGGACCGACACTGATTGATATAAACACTGTCTTTAGGGGCGCTCTGGTGCCCCCTCTGCCACCTATACTATTACCACAGTGCTGTGGGTTTGATTCCCTTTTCTGCACGTCATCCTCTCTCTCTCCCCTCCCTGTTTAAACTGTCGCTGTTGAATGAAGCAGAAATGCCAAAATAATAATAATAATGATCATAAAACGCTGGCTTGAAACAGAGCAGTGGTCGCCTATGTTTATCAGGCTGACTAAGCAACCGGCTGGTTGGCCAGCAGCTGTGTTTATTACTGACTGGTGCCTTTTGCAGCACATATGAGGGTTGGCGGTGGGATGATATATCTGTCTGTCTTTACCTGTTTGTTCAAGGGCTGGCTGCTGGACCATCGGCTTGGCTCGCTGCCTCCCCCTTCTCTCTCTCTCTCTCTCTCTCTCTCTCTCTCCCTCCCACCACTCTGCCTTCTCTCCTTTTTCTCCTTTTTGCCACCAAGCTTGGGATCAATTCACTTTCAGCTCAGTCACTTCAAAAAATAAATAGAAACCGCACTTAATATAATTGTGGCAGCAGAGCCCTCATTCTCTGTAATTTCCTTATAGATTGCCGCGAAAGATTTCCAACCTCGGAGTGCGTTTCACTCCATGAATTGACTGAATTGAAAGTGAATTGACCCCGGCTCTTCTCAACACCTGTGTTCTTCATTTGTAGGGGGAATATTGACCCACCTCTCAGCCGTCATGCTGTCACTATTTAAAATAGAAGCCGCTCTGTGACTCCAGCTCGTCTATTTCCAGCTCGGCTACTGCTAAGGCCAGGCTACTATTTTTAAAGGCGCTTTAGCTTGTGATGACAATACGTCGCTGTGAGTTACAGCGTGCCAATTTGTGTCTTTCCTGCCAGATAACAACACTGGAAATAGTCCTACGTGGTATACACACCCAGCGAGATCAAATGAAATAGCCACGGTCAGCCATATCGCATTAATTGCTTTTTTGTCATTTGACACGCCGATACGTGGTTTAAAATAATGCCCAGCGTTTTTAAGGTTGTGCCAATCTCCTTAGCATTACACCTCATGGTTTCTGCACACAGTCAGTGTAGTGAGAGATATCAGGGCTTCCAGAAGAGGAAGTTTGTTGCTATTTATTTTTGTAAAGTGTGAAAAACTCAATGATCAATGATCCATGACAGTAAACATAAACTCTTAATCTGAAGCCTTGTTTTGTTAAAACTAATATATTTTTTATTGCAACTGAATTGAGTTTTTTCATATTACCATCCAATTACTGACAATTACTGCTGGGTGATATATTGATATTATATTGATAAATTGATATGAGCTTAGATATCATCTAGGATTTTGCATATTGTAATAATCCAACATGGCATTAGTCTTGTCTTTTCTATTTAAAGGCTGCATAACAGTAAAGGGATGTCATAATCTGAACTTATTGGACTGTTCTAGCTACCTGCTGGTCATCATATCCACATTACTAATGACTATTTATCAAAGATCTATCTGAATATCATACAAAACCATCACCACCAATATCAATATGGAGCTTTTTAAGAGATATTATACCGTTTGATTTTGTTGGTCTCACCCAGCCCTACTGTCAGTCATCTGATACCCACAGTTAGAAATGAAATGGCCCGGCTTCACAGGAGCCGTCAGGCGTCAGCCATTGAGCAAATGCTCCCCCTTAAAGTCAGTTGACCTTGTTAGGCCGGCCGTGTTGCATTATGTTGCGTCTGATGGCAGCAACTGGAGAGTGTCCAGTGTCGAGATTCGCTGAGATCCAAAAAGCTGATCGCAGTGTTTTATGAATAGAAAAAATGGACAAGGCGACCATAACACATTGGCATACCATAAAATTATCAAGCAAATGTCAATGGAAAAAAGCAGTGTTTAAATTCAACCAGTATTTCTGGTTATTTGGTCAATATAAAATAAATGTAAGTCAAGGCCAAAAAAGGCAAATGTTAAATGTTAAATAGTAAAGGACATTTTAATCACAGTTGTAAATGAACTGGATATTTTTCTTTAAGCTGCAGGGAAATTCTGAGTGTTTATATCAGCTTCGTGCTTCATTGATGACAGTTTTTTTTTCTGGTGCAGTTGAAGTGTGATTGTGCTACACCCCCGCTCCCACCCTCCTCTGAGGTCATTTTTTTTTCAACAGTTGTTAGCACTGTGACTGCAGAATGATTAACAAACATGCAGTGCTGCAAAACCGCCGCACAACTCACGCTCTTCCTCTCCCTCCTTCCAGCTCTCCTTTTAACCGCCTTTTCTTCAAATGCCTTATCTCATCACTTCCTCTGCATCTCTCTCTCTTTTTTTCACACTCTTTCTCTGTTTCACTCAGGAATATACCCCTTTTTTTTTGCATCTCACACTGATCTCTGGCTCATTTCTATTTTTTTCACTGAGTTGTTGAAACGTCGCATTTGAACACAACTACCCCTCCCTAAATGATTCATGGGAGGCTATGACCAGGCAGTTTTTTCTAGTGTGTTCAGGAAAGGAAAAAAAATCTTTTTTTCTTTTTCTTTTTTTTTTTAAATCATAAAACAACCAAAAATGTGGCCTGAAGCCGTAAAAACTATTGGCACCTTGTATCCAGCAGTCGAAGAAAATTCCAGTGCCATACAAAGCACTGAGTCAGCAAGAAATAACACAACCAATATGGTCAAAAATCTCAACAATTCAGGGGTGGAAGATGGACAGATTCAGGATAGGGATGTAAAAACAATGATATCTTCTTCTGCAAGGCTTGTAGCCAGTTTCCAGAAGTGGGAAGACGAGTGTGGGATGTGTGTTATATTGTGATTTAAAATTAATGATAGAAACTGTTTATTTATATTTACCAACATGCAGTGCAAATGTAACATTTCATAGTTCAGTAGAATTGTCCTAGAAATGGAACAGAAGGCCCCTCTTCTTCTCACCCTGACCACACACTGAAGGTTTCCTCTCCGCTGCTTCCTCTTTGTCACCACCTCAGTCCTCAGGTTCTCTCGCTGCTTTGTTTCTTTTGCAATTTACTTGGCTACTGTTTGACTTCAGTGACCTCACTGTGCCATCCTGTAGCAGTTAGCCAATAACCGTAAACATCTCGCTTGCAACAGATCGCAGATCGTAGAGAAAATGAAAGTTGAGGCTAAATGATGATTGAGTGGCAAACGGGCTACAATGTGGCTAATTTGCTGCAAATTGTTATGTAACGTGCGGTCACATGACTGGTGTGGGCCTGGTGATTTTTCAGGCATTGTCAGTAGAGAACAAGGAACCTCCGTGCATTTTTTTGTTAAGTGTGAATGTAATAATAAATCTAGCATTTGGCTGGTGGCTGGTGTTTATTTCCCACCCTGAGTGATTAGCAAAATAAGCTGCACACATCATCTGCATGAAAACAACTCCAGTGACAGAGGAGCATGGTGCAGTGAATGCTGTATCAACTCTTCCTCTCCTCCTTTTTGTGCTGTTCAGAACAGACGGAAATATAAGTAAAAGTAAGCTTAAAAAGTTGTATGGTTGTATATTTTAAATTAATAGCCTTCCATAATAAGTAATGGATGCTTGTTCTTAAATGTTCTGTTTGGTTTTGAATGGAGTGTGTTAGTTGCGGGTTTAATGTGAAACACGTTATATTTAACTTTTATAACTTACTATATAACACAACGATATTTTCTCTGTTTTAGGTTGGAAAACTGCCCCTGGTTATGAACAGGGCTGGATCCTATGCTGTAGCTGCTAATGGAATACATTTTTCCCCCTCCTCAAAAAAAAAAAAAAAAAAAAAAAATTAAAGACAAGAATCCAGCACACTGAATCTTACAAAAAGACAGGCACTCGGGGCGCCCCGGTGTCTCACCGTGTAGTGGAGCGCATACCACGTATTATTACCGCGGCGGCTGCGGGTTCGTTTCCGATCCGCGCCCTCTGCTGCATGTCATCCCCTCTCTCTGCCCCGTCATTCCTGTCTGTCTCTGCTCTCACTGTCGAATAGAGCAGAAATGCCAAAATAATAACTAAAAGACGCACACAAATTTATTTCATGGTGTTTCAGCACGATATTTCCAATGTGCTAAAATGTCAAAAAATAAATAAAGGCTTGTTTTTCTGCAAGATTCGGTGTACAAAAAGACAAGCACCTGTCATTACTTCTTCGATGCTTTTATTTTTTCACAGAAGAATGTGTGCTTTTACTTATTATTAATACGTTTTTTTCCCCAAAAAGAAAATATGAATACAGTCAAATCACAAACATTACAGGAAGTATTTCCCAGGGATGTTGCATAGCAGTACAGTAGATTAAGGAAACTGCTTTTAATACATTTTATGATAAATAGATAAAGAATATAAATAAATTTCAGCAAATAAATCACAGTCTCTCACAGTTTCAATATTGCCAAGGTCAATATTGACTTTTTTTTTTAAATTTTAATTATTAATTGAACAGCACTGCTGTCTGGTTATGCCAGACGAATCTAAACAGTGATATAATTTAGTATGCTACTGTAGAGCAGGCAGCGAGGGCAACAGGGACGAGTTTATCAACAACCCAGACTGTATTTCTGTCAAACATGCTGAGCAGGTTCAGTGGTTTCTGGTGATAAATCAGTCAGCTGACATTTATTGTAACGGTAAGCAGTGGAGAACTTTGCATCCCCGCCCTCTTTGTTTTCTTTCCTTTGTTTCCTGAGATAAGTAAAAGAAATCAGCACACCTGTGGGAGAGAAAGTTGTAAGTGGAAGTAGGGCACAACTTAAAACAGGATTACTGGGTCAGATACCGGCACTGAATAGGGATGCGATATCGATCATTTCCATAATTAATATGCATATATTTTGCAGAGGAAATGGCGAATTCACATTTCCTTGTATTTGTCAGTACATTGTGTTCCAACAGAGAAATTGTGTTGGTGAGATAAAGGCGGGCTTGTGAATGGGCCGAAGTGAAAGTGAATAGACTCCCGGCTGCTTTGAAGTGGTGCTAGGCCTCTGCAACAGGAAGAGCCCTGCGTCATCGCGCTTCTCACTGAATCAGTCGCTCGCTCCCAGCTCAGACTCCGCCTTGAATGGAGGGCTCTGTTTCTCAGGCACAGTGATACGAAATCTGCCGTGACAGCAGGGCAGCAGCTCTTCAACTCTCTCTCTCTCTCTCTCTCTCTCTCTCTCTCACTCTCTCTCTCTCTCCCTCTCTCTGTCTCTCTCTATCTTTTTCTTCCTCGTTCCCTCGCTTGAGCAGGGCATTCAGTTTTGGACTGGATCCCAGCTCTGCCTCATATCATCAAACCTTGGCATAGAGAAGGCATCCAGCAGGTCCTATAAGTTCTAGTTAAAGCTTTAGCGCGAGTTGCCACCCGGATTCCATTTAGTTGGTTCAAGCAAAGTATCTCACACTCCCAGAAATACAATAGGTGTCGTTTAGAGTGACTGCTATCCTCTTAATGATCTATACTGTAAGTTCAAGTCTAGTCAGAGGTTATTTTAATAGACTGGCTGGCTTGGCTTACACTGATTCCACTCTACTTGTCACCCCTAAGGATCTTGGGTGTAAAACATCTTAGCTTTTCATCCTTTTTCAAGGATTTGTATGCATAAAATCCAGGATCATTTTTTTTTGTTTTGCAAAATGTTGAAATCTTGTTGCACTATTCAGGATTGTCTACAAACACAAGGCCTTGCCTCACGATTGAGTTTGATTTTGTAAAAATGGAGATTTGATCCAGCGCTGCTTGGCGGAAATTGTCTGCGACAGTGGCAGACAGCGTGTAGGTTCCTGTTTGACCTTGTGGACGTGAAATCCTTTTGCTCTATCATGCATCCGCTGCTAGAATCTATTTTATTAGCAAGCCTCTGAACTAAAGGCGCCATGACAAATTGCTGTGTATTCAGCGTATTGATTCAAGTGATTCTGATTCTGGTTACAGTCGTGCATATGCAGTCGTAGCGTCTAAGCTAGTGTATTGCTGTTCCTGCAGCTTCCTCAACTTATAGGCTTATGTCTGCTTTCACCTGAGCTGCCTTGAGGAAAATCATAATCCACCGCAAGGACCTAAAGTAGACATGTGTGGAATTAGGTACACATCCAAAGATATAGATATGTATAAAACCTGTATTTATTCACCTGCCAAGTCACTGAAACCCATTTGGAGTAAGCTCTTGGCAGTATGGCTCCTTCGATTCCAAAGCTAGAGAAATGGCATCTTGCCGTATTTGCTGATTGGTTGGATCTGTTTGCTAAGAATTTGGTCACGCGCAATTTGTGGCGCCTCTGTTTCTGGTTTTTCATGTCTTTTGGCTGAGACTTGGTAGCCTGCCAGCTATCTTATGTAACAACTTGGTTTGCTTATTTCACAGCTGTGTGCGAGCCGACTGTTGCAGCTAACTTTTGGAGGCCTGGCTTTTGCCTTACATGCATGCCTGCAGTACACCGCACCGCACAAAGCCATGATTTAGCCGCTCGGAGTCATGGGTGGCCCCTTTTAACATGAGGGGTTATAGATTATCCAGAGTAAACATGTGGTCTGCTTATTCGTTTAAGTATCCATCACTTGTCATGAATAGGCTTTTTTTTTTCCCCCTGCAGCGTGCACATTATAGTGGTTGTAGTCATGCACCTGAAGCACAGATACTGCAGTATGCATACCAGTGATGGGCAGTTAGCGTCTGCCTCGTTAAGAGTCACACATAGCTTGTTTACCTTAATAGAAAAGTCATTTAAGGAAACGCAGGCCGCCCACTGTCACATGATCTTCATAAACCAGTCACCCATCTTTCTATAATCTCTCCTCCTTTTTTTAACTCTCGCCCCTCAAGTGAATGCCATCAATTACATTTTTAAGTGTAGACTTTCCAAGCCTTTTATTTTTAACTTTTATTCTTTCAAAATTAAGTTAACTGTTCCAGACTCTGGCCTAGCTCTGTTCATTATAGTTTCTCATTTAAAGCATGCGGCATGGATTTCCTCTCTATGGATGGCTTGAAATAAAATGTAAAATAAAATACAGTACATGTGATTTTACCTCATTGGCTCCCTATTTTCCTTAGCTGACCTGTCTGTGTTTATATTACATCACAGAGATCTATTCAAGCTAATCAATAAAAAAACCCCTAAAGCACATTCTCCCATCGTATTAAGTCATAAATTCCATGCGAGAAGAGGAGCATGGGAGTTGTGTGAAAAATTACAGCTGTCAAGATCCATGGTTACAGTTAAATTTTCACAACAATGCACCCTTTTATTTATTTATTTTTTTTGCTAAGCCTACAATGCCGAATAAAGAGCAGGAATTGTTTGCAGAAGATTTTTTTTTTACCACTGTGATGAAGTCTCTAAGCGCTCAGGTGCAACAGAGTGAAGTGTCTCACCCTGGCTGACCTGAATTTGGCTCTTTAAGACCACAGTGCTGTCATGTGATCTGTTTTTCAATCTGTGATCCCTCATCCTTTAACAATCTCCTGGCAGCCGGGCTCTCAGTTCCAAGGGAGCAGCTCCAGCCAGCAGTACAGCGTTGCACAAGCACCCATGACTTCTCGCTCCTTGTAGCATTCATAATGCAACGACTGATTTA
>OMLF01011890.1:0-14682 GCA_900302615.1 Holocentrus rufus
ACCCCCTCCCACCCTCCTCTCCCCACCCTCTCTCCCCACCCCATACTGTTCTCTTCCCATTCCTCAGCTCCGGCCAGCGTAACCCTTAGCGATGAGAGGGGGGCGGGGGCGTTCCTGGGGCTCCCCCTGTACCCTGTAAATGTCACTGTGGAGCGATGGCCTTTTAAAAATGTTTATGTTCCCGGCTACCTCTTGTGCTCCCTGCTCTGCAAATTTCAGCCCAGTCAACATTTAAATGTTGACCCTGTGTAGCTGTACACAAACCAGTACTGTGCTGCTGACAAACACGATGTGACAAAGAATACCACTGAAAAAGTATTAAAAAAGATTTATTTTGAGCTTACCACTGGGCAATATGGACAAATAAAATACCTCGATATCAATATTGAGATGATATTGAAGGGATGACTGTTGGTGTGTTCATGAGATATTTATACATAAGAAATTTTTGATAAACAATCATTACTAAAGGGGATATAATGACCAAGCAGGTGTAGAGGAAATAATAGAACAACTGAAACAGTCTAATAAGTTAAGATAAGTAAGGCAGCCTTTAAAACCAGGAAATCACAAAACTTATGCCATATCATGATATTATGAATTCCAAGACAATGGCTGGTCTCATATCGGAAATCGCAAATTTGAATATATACATTTTGATGTGTGCTCCATAAATTAAGATATTATACACTTCCTATCTGTCTTTCAGGTCCAAATCATGGCAATGGTGTGACAGGCGAGGAATTTTTTGAGAGAGTAAGTAGCATTCCACCCAGGAACTGATTTTATTCAGCAGCCTAACAAAAGCCAGAGGATGAAACAACACAGAGAATTCAGCTGCTATCTGAAAGCCTTTTGATAATCATGCGTAAGGTCCCTGTTTAAATGTAGCTTACAGATCAGCGAGCGCCTGGCTGCCAGCTCTTTAGTGTTTGCTCTGTGCTCTGCGCTCAGTGATTATCGGTTTTATAGAGGTGATAATTACAGTCTTTGAAATGCAAATGAACCTTTGTATTCTTGTACCAGGGAGATCTGCTTTCTGCCTGTATGTGTTTATGTGTGAGTTCGGACGGTGTGAGATGGGACTGATTGTGTGCGTGCATGTGTGTGTGTGTGTGTGTGTTTGGAATGCAATGGCAGGTGTTGCTCTCACAGTTGAACCCCCTCCCCCTCCCCTCCCACCTCCAGCAACCTCTTTCTGACTTACACCGCTCCGTCTTTGTCTCGCACTCTCTCCGATTGTTTGTGCCTCCACAGGTAATGAGAGAAACTGACACTCAGGTGAAATGGCCCTCCAAGCTGAAGATTGGAGCCAAGTCAAAGAAAGGTGAGAAACCTTTGATATTTCACCTGCACCATATCAAAGCCTCGTGACTGACTCCTTCCTCCCACATGTTTTTGCTCTCTTACTTTTTCCCACAAATGTATTCAACATTGAAACCAATTCAACATGCTCAAATATGTGGCGATAAATTAGCATTACAGTTTTGGGACTTTCTATCTAGATCCACACGTGAAGGTGGAAGGGAAGAAAGCCAATGTTTTGGAAGCCAAAAAGATGATACTGGAGGTGCTAGAAACAAAGGTGAGTGGGCTGATGAAACTTTGACATGTTTGCTGTACTACCACCTCAAAAAGGAGTTGTTTAGAAAATCCTGTTGTGCTAATGTAAGAGTTACAGGGTGAAAGGGCCTCTACAATGGCTATTGCTGTATATACATCTGAGTTGGCTGTCAAAATGTGCACCGTACATTGGATCTGCACCCATAAACTTCTAAAATGAACTCAATACTGAAGTCTAACAGGCACTGATGCCGTTGTGTAACATACCAGGTGAACAAGGTGACTCTAAAGATGGATGTGGCCCACACGGAGCACTCCCATGTGATCGGGAAAGGCGGTGGGAACATCAAAAAGGTTATGGAGATCACGTCCTGCCACATCCACTTCCCAGACTCCAACCGCCACAGTGCCACAGGGGAGAAAAGCAACCAGGTAACTTTCTCTAAAATCAGGGCAACCAGGCAACAGCCACTCTCTTGGTAAACCGGTAACTTTTCCCAGAATCTGAAAAATGGTGCAATTATCTTTCTTCTGACTTAATTCAAATTCAGTTTTGTCAGCTTTTACCTGTTTTGGCTCCTCTTTGCAGGTCTCCATTGCTGGGCCGATTGAAGGAGTGGAGGCAGCCAGGAGGAAGATAAGAGTGAGTGGTCAATGTGATTTGAGCAGAGACAGCCACAGGATTGATTTTAATTTGTCTGGAGGCACAATGTCTTCACTCCTGTCAAGACACAGAGATCAATAGAAATATTAGACCATTCCCAGACGATATGTAAGATAAATGCATCGGGCAAAAATTGCTTCCTACCTCTTTCTCTTCCCCTCTCTTCTCTGTCTCACTCTTTCATTTCATTTCTTTACCGATCCCAGGACCTGCAGCCGCTGGCCTTGACCTTTGACCTCCCAGTCAGCCTGGTGCCCCAGGCCCTGCCAGATGCAGGCTCCCCGCTCATACAGCAGGTAGTGCAGGCTTTAGGGGTCAGTGTGAGCTTCAGGACCATGTCGCCCCAGCCTCAGGCACAGCCTCCCTTCTACGGCAGCTGCTGCACGGTGCGGGGCCTGCAGGGCAACGCCGCCGCCGTCAAGGTCAGCATCAAGCATTTATATTTTCATATTTGCAACTCAGGCAGTGCATTTATCCAGTTTGCAATGAATACAGCAATAAAATATGCTCAAATGCTAATGTGCACACTATGCTATTTGTACTTAGTCAGGATAGAGAAAGTACACATTACAGATGTGAGGAGAGAGTGGTTCTGCAAAATGGCAGATTTGCACATGAGAAACCTACTGATGCAAAGATAGAAATAACATGCACACACTCATGCACACACACACAAAACATCTCTCCACATCATGATCTCATTAAACCCCTCCTCTTGCAGAAGGCAGTGTGCGTACTGATGGAGCTGCTGCTGGGGTCGGAGGTTGGCGGTCAGGCAGCGGGAGTCATCGTGAGCAGCCAGCTGGACATCACCTCCCAGCAGCACCTCTTCCTGCTGGGGCAGAACGGAGCTCACTTCCTGGGCGTCATGCACCAGACCCAGACCCAAATTGTCCTGCCAGACCTCAGCGCCCCGCAGAGCCCCCCCTCGCTGCTCATCCAGGGCAGCCCTGATGGAGTGTGTCTGGCCAGGCAGCAGCTCATGGTAGGAGGGAGGCTGGGGAATGTGTTTGAAAAGCTTGCTTGGAAGAATCCCGAGAGCTAGAAATTTCTTACCCTTTGAGAGATTTGAGCTCTTGTACATCTTTGAACTTACTTTTCATACTTGTGTTCTGTTACATTTTCTATATTCTGCTCTATATTAATTTGTTTGCTGCTGCATTGATCCAAATTCCCTACAGGTATCATCATTAAAGCATCTTCCTATCGGATCTTGTTTTTTTTTTTTTTGCCATTTTGTATGGTGTGTGTGTGTGTGCGTGGAAATCCAGGACTGTCTGCCAGTGTGTCTGATGTTTGACATGCGTGAGGACGGGGAAGCAGATCCTCGTAAACTGGCTCAGATGATGCAAAACTTGGGAGTCTTCATTAGTGTCAAGCCAAAAGTCAAACAGACCAGCAAGGTACGCCTTAGTGGAGGTTATCACAATATATATATATATATATATATATATATATATATATATGTGTTGTAGTGTGTTGTATACTGACACCAGGCTCTGTATTGTTGCTCATATCAGTCAGTGGTGGTGAAAGGCCTGGAACGGAACATCTCCAGTCTGTATGAAGCCAGACGTCTCCTCCTGGGCCTGGATTTCTGTGAGACTGCCAAGGTAACCAAGATGACCCCTGACCCCGTGCTGGCTGGCAGCGGGCTGACCAGCTACTGGCTCAACATGCTGCTGCAGCAGCTTCGCGTCTCTGAGCAGGGTGAGCATGCATGCAAATGTGTCTCTGTCCGTGTGTTTTGTGTTTCCTTTGCTACACGAACTTGTGTGATCCTAGACTCACTGTCATGCGCCTCCTTTGCTGGCCAGGCTCTGTTTCTGCTCCCTCTCCTGAAGTAATGATTGGATGTCACAGCCAGACTAAGCCCCGCCCCTCCCCTCCACCAGGACTGGCCCCTCCCACTGAGGACGGAAAGGCAGGACCAAAAGGGACAGACAGCCGACCACTGGAAAAGGTTGAATTGGTTTGATTGTACATGTTCAAAATGTTGTTAATGCAAAATGATTCACTTATGTATTCTTCAAAAAAGATCCCCATAAAACAACATAAGGAGAAATTATAGGAAGTTCTTAAGAAGGCTCTTAAGTGCAGCTCCTCTTAATAAATCTCATTTCTTGTGAATTTTTAAAATTTTCCTACTCACATCTCCATCTCAAAATAAATAAATTATGGTTAACATTTTTTTTTACTCCCACTGAGCCTGGGAGGCGAAATTTAAATTTTCATTGAAGAGAAACTACACCACAAACCCAAATCCTGAAGCCTGATCCTGAAGCCTAATGGTGAAAAGTGGGCTGCCTAGTCTTTTTTTTTTTTTGGCAGGTGATGTCACCACCCATAGACAACAACAGGTGATGACATCGGTCTAATTAAAATAAGTACAGTATGTCTGTCAGTATTAATGCTGTCTATAAGGCAGTAGATACATGTTTGATATTTTATTCTACAAAACATCACATCACATCTGTCTATTCAACTTATGGTTTACATAAATATAATGAAAAAAATTAAACATTGGCTGCTATTATTTGGCTAAAGCCTATAAGTGTAACTGTAAAATTTACTAGCTTACTTTTCAATTGACATGAGATGCAGGCCTTTCCCAAATAAAGCTTTACAATAAATATTAATCTTAATGTTAGGTGTAAGGAAACATATGCATACGTTTCCTTACACCTAACATTTTTAGGTGTAAGGAAGGAAGGAACAGTGTATGAAGTTAGATGTTTAGCTTTTCACTGTAGGGATTTAATGGCAACTGAAGGGTTGTCTGAAAGTTAAGAATAAAATCGAGAATAATTTTGAGAACTTTCATTTATACATTCATGCAAGAAAACCAGTAAAGCATTTTTCTTAAGAAAAAAATAACAGGAAAGAGAAAATATATGATTACTTTATTTGAAAACTGAATTTTTCCTATTTTTTCCTGAGACTTAAGATGATTCTTCTCAAGACTTAAGAAAAAAAATCGTAGATTTTTTGCCTTAAGGTTTTGTGAAATCCGCCCCCCTTGTTAGTAAAGCCAAATGATACCAAAACATAACCACTGAATTCTCTCTTCCCCAGATCCCTGAAAATGAAGACCAGTCTGGCCAATCAGATGATGAAAGCTCTGGGCCCATGGTGATGACATCATCAGAGTTGTGTGAAGTGGTGAGCAGCAGCAGGGTGGGTCCCCTCAGTCGGAGGGGGAGTCTGCAGGGTCCCGAAGTCAGCAGGATTTTCAGCCAGGGGAGACGACACTCCACGGGTCAGGCGCTGACATACAGGTGAGAACACATCCACACACACAGAGAGAGGGAGGGGGAGAGAGAGAGAGAGAGAGAGAGAGAGAGAGAGAGAGAGAGAGAGAGAGAGAGATCCACACCTGCCTGTGCTAGATCTGTCTAGAATCTGCCTTAAAGTTGCAAATACAGAAAACCAACTTTGAGAAAGCGTTGCTTGTTGTTTCTATCTTGACCTCATCTATACTTAGCTTTTCGCTGAATCTTATTCTGCACTGTTGTGGCACTCCAGAAAACACAGAGAAAGACTTTGCAGCGCTGTGCAATTTTACTGGAGCAGCTCTGCCCTCATACAGATCTTAATAAACATCATGAAACTGCCTTTGAAATCCTCCTATTAAGACTCAGCGTTGCTGCAGCCGCCCCGGGACAAGAAATAAAAGTTGTTAAGCTCTCAAGTCTTACAGACAGTCATGACGCACTGTGATAACTTGTCTTTTCTCCCTCTGTGTATGCGTGTGTTAATCTCCTCTGTTTGTCAGATTGCTGAATGGAGAGATCGAGGGCGGGAGGAGTGTGAGGAGGAACAGCCTGAGGAGGGAGGTAACGCTGGCGCAGGATGCTCTCGCTGACTCATCCAGGGCCGAGGTGAGGAGAAACAGGAAGTGCAGATGTCTCCCTTTGTCTCTTTCCTCCTCAGCTGATACTCTGCAGCCAAGTTCATGAAGAATCTGCCATGGATACAACAGATTTTCAGTGGTCAGATGTCGGTGTGGCTGATGCCCTGAATGACTTTTGTCAAATACGAAAAGGTTTGATAGTACAGAAATGTGAGACAGAAAGAGAAAAAAAATACAAGACACATTTTAATAGCTTAAACTTCCGTTCATTCTATTCCAAGTTCAGATGACAAGATTGACTGAACACAGCAGCAGCATCATTTTATTTGTGGTGTTGTGTAACCAATTGATTTGTCACCTCACTGATCCCTGTGAGATTGAATTCTGGAAATTGATTTTTGTGTTTGTTTGCTTCCCATCTTATTTGTCATCTCTCGCTCTCTAAGGTTACCGCGCGCAGGATTAACAAGTTTACCACCATGACAGCAGGAAGCTCTGTGTCATGTGGGGGTTTGTTCCCGCTCTAAATCAGGTTCCCCCTCCTGTCCTCAGCAGCCAGAGGAAAAAAAATAATTCAATTTCATGCATTATTTACCTTCTCTATTTTCTATTTGTGTTGTGCAGGATTACGACTATGAGAAGAAGAAACTGCTGGCAACCCGAGGTTAGTGCTCCTAAATGTTTCATATTTCTTGCTGTGGCCTCAAGAACTGTACAAAGACCATTGTACCAACAATTAGAGCGCTGCTGTGCAAGCGTTTTTCATTGATCTACAGCCGCTGAGCTGGAGACAGATATATTAAAACGCATTTCACAGTGGGCTTTGGCACAGAAGAATGGCTGCACTGCATTTCGCTTGTCAAACATCCACCCATACAACCGCGCTGTTGTTTTTGGAGCTGAAGAAGAGGACACAGGGTAGAAAACACTTCACCTCCTCACAGACAGGCAGCACTGTGAATCAATGGGCTGACTTAGTCGCTGTAAAATGTAAAAGGTTTGGACATGTTTTGGCAGAAGAAATGTTTCTATGTTATATGATTGGAAAGGCCTCCTCCATTGTTTGGAGGTGGGAGAAGCAGCTCCTTTTTTTTTTTTTTTTTAGCTTATTCAAATCAGTGATGGAGGGAATGCATTAATATGCTGAGCCAAGCCAGGAATTTGATAGAGGGGACCCATTTCAGCGCTGCACACTGCCAAGACAACTGATGAAGGGGACCTGTTTATGGGCTGCACTGTGCCAAAGTTATAATAGAGTAGCATTGGCACTCCCACTTAATTCACACAGTGCGGGCAGATACACAATGCACGCAACACACACACACACACACACACACATGCATCCAGGCACTACTGTGCACTCATACGCACTTGAATTTGCACGTGCACCCACACACACACACACACACACACATACACATGCACACACATGTATGCACGCACATACACACATAAAAAACTCACAGTTTCATCTATCATCCAGAATGAGAGATACCAGGGAGATCTGCAGCCAAATGGTGCTGAATTCCCTCAGTGTTGCTTTATGGGATTATGAATTAGCAGTTTGAATGGGCCATCTGCCTCACAGTCATTAAGATACCCATATGCCAGTATATGAATGGGACATTTACACACACACACACACACACACACACATGTACACACAAATGATAACCTACCAGTTACAGTCCTGTTGGTATTGCACTCTGTGTTGAGTGCTATTACAGTTTTTATCACACATTCACACATGGATCGTATTTTGGTGCCAAGAAACCCAGTGTCATTTCTCTGTCACTTGAGTGTGTGTACTGTATCTGCACTCCGTGCTTTATTAAGTATGCTGCATACTAGCACTTAAATAATCTTAATTATTTATGGATTGAAATTCAACTTGTCCCACTCAGACAATCAGAACAGTGGATGGAAACCTTCAGTGCATTTTGTGTATGATGAGAAAAAAAAGAGACTATCAATGTGAATTTGAATACTTTTGTATTGACTACACATACACATGGGTGACAAATTAAAGGAAAAACCCTCATAAAGTGTCTTTGGAAGGTGTTGGGCCGCCACTAGCTGCCACCTTCAATGCTCTTTGAAATAGATTCTCCAAGTCGCCAAGAATTTTCACCTCGGAAGAAATCAATTCCATCAGGACAGAAATGTTTCATCATTGGATAAAGGTGATCACTTAGAGTGACTCGTGACTCTAAAGGGTCAAGTGGTCCTAAACCATGCCAGGAAGATGTGCCCAAAAACAAAACAGAGCCAATGGACCCCCCTCACTGTAGGGGTGCAGCATTCAGGCCCGTCCCGTTCTCTTGGTGTTCACCACACATGCAGCCGCCCACTTGTGGAGAAAATGGTGAAGCACGACTCATCTCACCACATCACTTTTTTCCACATCTCTGTACACCAGTGCTTATGATTTTTGCACGTCTGAACTCTCCAATGTGCATTTATCTTTATAATAAGGGGGTTTATATACTGCAGTCATACTGTAATATCCCTCTTTATGCACAGTATCTTTTGGAAGAATGGTGTTTATCCCTCCAGTAGATTTCCAGAGACTTGAAGAATCTATCCCAAGGAGCAAGGAAGAGTTTTCTGCATGTACCTCATATCCCGATATTTTTGCTTACTGAACGTGCAATCATGTTCCTTGGCAGCCATGCAGAGGAAGCCGGTGGTGACGGAGGTCCAGACGCCCACGGACACGTGGAGCGGCCTCGGCTTCTCCAAGTCCATGCCCGCCGAGGCCGTCAAGGAGCTACGCAACATCAGCCGACGCAGCTACAAACCCTACCTGAGCAACAGCAGCAGCCAACAACAGGTACACACACACACACACACACACACACACACACACACACACACACACACGCTGATGCTGCCTCTCAAGAGCCAGACTGAAGTTAAATGGCTTTCCTATCTTCCCTTCTTATCTTGGTAATGGGTTATCTCAGGCCCCCAAATGGTTTGAGTGCTCGATTTAATTTCCCAGCGGTGCCAGGTGGGTGGGGTTTTTCACTTTTCCAGGACTTGTTGAATCTATTCGAACAGCTAAAGCCGCGACTTTTCCTAAATGGCAGTGCAATGAAAATAGCATCCCCGCTGCACCCAGCTGACACAGCCTCATTTATTGATATTGCTCTCTAACAGTTTCAAACATTTATCTCACTGTGAGGTAAACGCTGCCAATTTGCACGCTCAATTACCTGGGGCCTGATACCATCGCTTCGGTCAACAAACAGGCACTCTTCAGTATCCTGTTTACCTGGGCTGTTTCAGTTCACGTCCCCGGCTCTTTACACGGCTTCTGAACAGCCGCTCTCTGAATGCTCAGCAGTCAGTGACGGAGGGGCCGCCTCAGCTCAGGTTAATTGAAGCAAGAGGGAGTCCTCCGATGACTCCGTTTTCTTCTAAGACGGAGGGAGGCAAGGTCAGAGAACCCGTTCCGCCCCAAGGCACTGATTATTTGTGGTGAGCGGCTGCTTCTGTCACAGGTCAGGCGACGGGAAAAGAAGCCCGTTCACGATTTTTTTGCTTTATTCTCGTAGTTTTTGGATCTATGGATATTCTGTCCACTGAAATCAGCATCGCATTGGAGAGTTTGTGATCACTGATAACTGATTTAATTTTGTCCACTTATGCTTTGAGCAGATATAAAGATAGGAGACAGCGAGAGAGACACACGGGGCTTGAGTAATATTATGAAATGTATGCAGATGAAAGAAGCAAAAAAGAATATCTATCTATCTATCTATCTATCTATCTATCTATCTATCTATCTATCTATCCCCCCACTTACTGCTAATGCAATCTGTCCATCCAGATGGTTTCCACCTCTAATTCATACTGGCTGGAGGCGGATAGATACAATTTGTCAATGATCGTCAGCAGGAAATAGCTCCTAATGAAACTCTTTCCCTCAGGGGTTGTGGATTATGTGAGGTATCCGTGTCATTGCTTTTGGAAAGAGCTGTTACCTTTGGGTTTTTTACATGTACATTTTTGACAGTTTGAGCTCCACATAACAATACCCAGCCCCACTGTGTTGGGGTGCAGGGAGACGGACAGGAAACCCTGCCAAATCACACAGAAACCATCTGGATGCATAGACTGCACTATAGGATACATATATTCATTTTTGTCATTTTTTGGGTGAACTGATTAACCTGTGTCACCACCATTTCTCTCCACACTTCCCTCCAGTCGTGGGCTCCTCAGGCTGGTAAGGACAGAGTCTCTAACGGCAGCAACTCGGAGAACTGGCGGGACAGAAGGGGCTCCACATCTTCATCCTCGCCCGTCTCCTCCTCCTCTTCCTCATCCTCCCCTTCCTCTCCGCCCTCCACCTTCTCCTCATCCTTGTCGTCCTCTGCCTCCTCCTTCCCTGCGTTTGCATCCCCGGCAAACAGAAGCAGAAATGACAAACCCTGTGAGTCCCCCTCCCCCTTTCTGCAGATACAGATATGCTCAATATCACTTAGCAACTATCAGTTAATCAGAAATCCAGGCACGTGTTTTTGGACTTTACTAAACAGAGGGGAATGAATAAAGTGTTTGACGGGATTAACAACGTCGCTTTCTTCATCTTTCATCACTGACTCTCTCCTTTGAACTCATCTCTGATGTGTAGCGGAGAGCTTCCTGAGCAGCAGCAGCTGCTACTTTGAGGGTGTTTCCACATCCAGGAGGCCGTCGACCTGCAGCCAGCGGAGCCCCTCGCCCCAAATCACCGACGACCTGCCTGAGCTGCTCAGCCAGCTGGGCTTGGGGAAATACACTGATGTATTTGATCAACAAGAGGTAAACATGCACTGAAAACTGGGAGTCATAGACTTTACATAGTGTGAGTAAAAACTTTTGAGAGACTGTTGCCTGCGTTTTGGATTTTTCATTGTCACTTCAACTCACAGAAATTGTTGTTGAATCTAGTCTGCTATGCACACACACACACACACACTTGTCCCACAGCCAAGCACCACGTTATACATTATGAATGAGCATCGTGATGCAACTGCTGTCTGTGTTCGGTTCACCCAGATTGACTACCAGACATTCCTCACTCTGTCTGATGAAGATCTGAAAGAAGTGGGTGTCTCCACCTTCGGGGCCAGACGGAAGATGTTGCTGGCAATCACAGGTAAGAATCTGACGTCTCGGGTTGAATTCAGGTCGGCTTTTCCGTCTGTCAGGTTGTTTTGTAGACGGCGGGTGAGCGTAAATCCTGCAGTCACTGAGATTTTATTTGCTGAAGGCCTGTTGTAGTAGATCCTCCTAACACCTTTGTGTGCTTGAGTTGATAACCCATCCTTCTACCTGCTTATCTTTCTTATCCAGACCTGAACAAAAGCAAGAGGAGGCTCTCAGATACGCCCACTGTCAAGCCTGGCTACCTGGAGGGTGGGGCTAGTGGTAGACTTCCACGAATCATGGATGTAGAAGTGGCTGCTCAGAGTAACCGTTGGTGAGGGGAGCCGTCAATCAGCCCTGCGCTTTATCGGACCAAGGTGGAATAATAAAACTCCTAAAGTGAAACTGTTGCCGCTCCAGAAGTCGCGGATCAGTTTGTTCTTAGCCATAAATGAGCAAGTATGAAATTTCCCCCGAGAGCAGCGTAGACATTTTTATCCAGTGCCTTCTGTCTACAGCCATAACCCAAAGCTTTTGATACGAGCTCAAGACAAGGATGTCTTATGTTCCAGACGTCTGATTCCACCAGAAACGCACGATGTGAAACACACACTTGGATCGTGTGTTCACACTTTGCCTTCGTGGCATCTTCTCAGCGCTCAGAAAGTGCCTTTTTTATGCAAATTATTACTCCTACGCTTTGTGTTGATGTCACTGTTAACCACTTCATATATGCACTGTAAATAGAGATTTACACAAGAGAATTAAATTGTATGATGATAGTGATGATAAATAAACCATTTCCATTAACGATGAGAGTGAGATCGGTATTACTCATTCATAACCACACACGGCCTCACAGATCCTTTGACTTCCAGTGATGCACTCACCACCAGAGGGCACTGGTGCCATGCACTGTGATTGGAAATTCAAGTCACATTCTGATTGCATGAAAAATAATGGATTTGTTTCAGTAAGAAATACAGTGGCAGTAGCATTAGAGAGTATGATGGGCAAGCTGGTGTTGGCTTGGCAATATAGTAATATTCAGATAAGAAAAAATGAATTAGAAAACCTTAATAGGTAAATAGATTTATTGGTGTGAAAGTAATGTGAAACTCCTTTTAATATGGTTTGGTCTCGCTTGGCTACAGAACTAAAAGTTCCAATTAAATTTATCACCCGTTGCCAGCAGTGAAGCCACTGGAACCGTTTATGAGTTGTTTGCTGTTTAATTTATTTAGAACAGGACTACTTCCAGTAATTAAGTGTGATCACAGGGATGAATTCGCCTTACCGGCAAAGTATTGATGAGAGCGGCATGATCTCTTTCTGAATTTGGAATAATGTTGGTTAACAGATTGAAGCAAACGGTCCAGGAAATCTCCTCCACCATCTCCCATGTTGCCTCTGCATGTAACGTGGGGAGTTTTGGTTGAAGAGGCCCTCTCGCCTGAGGGAGGAGGGGCGGCTCTGATACGTTCAGACTATCCACAAGCTGCCTGGTGCAGCGGCAGCCAAGCATGAAAGAGAGTGTGAGTGGAAGAGGTGGGCTGTGACAGATTAGGGAGAGATGATCCCTACTTATTACAACGTCTGTGCCAATTACATAAGCAGGCTTTAGACCAGTGGTCCTCAAATCTGGTCCTCCGGGTCCAGAGTGCTGCTGGTTTTCAATTCTGCCACGTAGTTAATTGCATTCCCCTGTCATCCAAGGTCTAAATCAAGCCCTGATTAGACAGCCAGAATGAACTACCTGGCAGAGTAGAAAGCCAACAGCACTCTGGACCCCGAGGTCTAAATTTAAGGAGCGCTGCTTTAGACCTTACATCCATTTGGATGACAACCTTACTTGGCATATGGCCCGGTAATTAGGCTACGAGCAGCACCAATTTGCAGCCCTTCACTTTTTAACCATGTACTTTAAACAAAGGTCTCCCTCACAGAGACTGTCAATGAGAAGAGATACAAAGATGAGGCTTTGAATGAGTTCAAACATGGTTATTTAAGAATTCTTTAAGGATTAGAATTAAGAAAAAATATACCCAAAAGCCTATCAGTGAGTACTATGGTGAAAACACACTGTTAGACCAGCACGTTAACCAGCACGAATAACCAACATCAAGCAAGACGATATCTCATGTTAAATAAACTAGCTCAGGCTGCTCCCTTTAGGCCCCAAATGGCCACCAATTACACACAACTCCCCAGTCCTGTCTAATAACTGGTCTCCATGGAGACCGTGGGCTAAGGAGAGGACAGGGAAGCCATCTGTGGATAGTAAAAACTAAAATTAGCGAAATGAAGCAGGGAAAGGAGTGCCCCGAAGATAGCACTCAATCATGCATCGCCCTTACTGAAATGAAGACGGAGCTCACTCCAGGAGAGAGTGAGGGGTGACAGGAGGGAAAATAAGAATGATAGAGTCAATGTGACGACTGAGAGGCTTGAAAGTGAGCAGTGGTGGGTAATACGTGGGTCTTGTGTTAGCTTAACTGATAAATTAGCTGCAAGTTTTGTATCTTTAAATATGACCTAGCAAATAGTGATGTGAATTTTAAAGCCTTTAAACTGGTGATTACATCAGTGTATAAACAAAACAAGATGATGCATGATGCTGCACACACAACAACTTAGAGGGGAAAAAATAGAGAAGATCAAAGACAAAATGTTCTGCCTTTTTCCTGCAGCCTAAGGACAGAAAAATATTCCCAGATTGACCCACAATGCAGCACTAGCTGTGGTCCCAGAATGGTTTCACATAGTCAATAGTCAACTGTATATTACAGTGTGGTTTCTGAGGTGCTGAATGGGCCGTTTACAGCTATAAGATTCAGCTGTCCTCCTCTGATTGTTGGTACAATGAGTTTTCAAACTGCTGAGCGGGCTGTTTCAAGTCAGCAGGGTCAGCTGTCCAATTAGCCAATAATATTGCGAAAACACTCATTAAGCTTTTATGCTCTTTTCTAACAGTTGGACGCTGCTGCTTTTATGCTTCTGGTTTGTCAAAGCCAAGTGATAAAAGTGTCCTCTGTTGTACCGTTTATGCCTCTAACAGCCCGTTTGTCAAGGTATGGAAGGCATCAAAATTGGTGGAAGGCTTTCATTGCTCTGCAAAGAAGTTTGAGCCTCAGAAAATAAAAGAACAAAGGAAATGTGACATGCAGCATCTTCACTTGCACATTCACAGTGAGGAAAGAGATTTGTCTTCATCTCACCACAATTTTGATTTTATTTCTGTAAAGACCAAAAAAAAAACAAAAACAAAAAGAGGATACGACTCTAGCTGCGGAACAACAGGGGAGCGACAGATGCATGGACACAGGCGTGGAAGGTTCCAAAGACACCCAAAGTGCCACTTTACTTAAATTTTTCAAAGTTACAAATAAAAGTTCACTTGTTGACATGGTGACGGTTTCAATTTCAAATCACTGAACAAATCCAACGCTGGGAGACAGAACAC
>OMLF01011896.1:6752-25740 GCA_900302615.1 Holocentrus rufus
TTCTGTACTCAGAAGGGAGCAGTGAGGAGGTGCACGTGGGTAAAATCTCCTTCACCTCATCTGATGTCCTGGGACATGGCACAGCGGGAACTTTTGTCTTCAGGTATCGTGTATTTGTACATGCATGTGTTTTGTATCATTTACTCACCCCAAGTTGTCTTAAGTGTCAGACAATAAAAGCTTTGACTGCAGGCCTCACAGAGAATGGAGGTTCCATAAACTGCAGCCACCTCTGTTAGAGGAGTTGATCTGCCACTTCAAACAGCAGCAAGTAGGATTTGAAATTGTCTGTTTCAAATTCTCAAACACTTCATGCAACATAATCTTGACCCTCCGTTCTTATGTTCAGTGCGTATCTAACCAAAGTACTTTGCTAATACATTGCTAATGAAACCACTTCTGGAAAATGCATGAGAACCTGTGCACAACTGGCCTGCACATTCACCAAATTGAAGATTTGCCTTCGACTTTTTCATTGATCAGGAGTTCGGCTCAGTCTTTGGTTTGTATCAGTGTTTCCCCCAAAAATTGTGCAATGTCTTAAGTTGGTTTGGGATGTACTGAACATACAAATGGGGGTCAAGACATGGATTACACTGGAGTAAGAGTTTGAGAATTTAATCCAGATGTTTCCCCATCCTTTTTCCTGCTGTTTCTTGAAGTTGTCGATCAAATCTTTTCCAACGGAAATGGCTGCAGTTTTTTGCAATGTCCTCTGACTGTATGATTGATAGAGTTAGTACATGATACAATATACAGTTTATGGGTGAAGTATTCCTTTAAGTTTACAGTTTTGTGTAGAAATGTTTTTTCACATCTGCACTGTGAACTTTGTGTATAGGTCAAAAAACCCACAGAGGTTCTGAAGTAAATAAAATTGCTCTGAGGCACATACTCGATGCGTTATGAATTCTAATGCGCTCTTTGTGTGGGAGCTCAGGGGTCAGTTCGACGGTCGCCACGTAGCGGTGAAGCGAATCCTCCCGGAGTGTTTTGAGGTAGCAGAGCGTGAGGTGCAGCTGCTCCGAGAGTCTGACACGCACCCAAACGTCATCCGCTACTTCTGCACAGAGAGGGACCGCCTCTTCACGTACATCGCCATCGAGCTGTGTGCTGCAACGCTGCAGCAGGTAGGACGCTGTCCACAGATCACTGTCACAGTGAAGACTGGGGCTAGAATCTTGTCACTGTTTATAGATGAAAATATCCCTTAACTACAAATCATTTTGTGTGTGTGTGTGCAGTATGTGGAGGATCCTTCCCGCTTCCCTGAGCTGAGTCCTGTATCTCTACTTGAGCAGACCATGTGCGGCCTCTCTCACCTCCACTCCCTCAATATAGGTCTGGAACATATACACAAATGTCATCCTACACATGCACACATACATACACACACACACACACATGCACAAACTTTCTAGATCACTCATTCAGAAATAGGCAGTATTTCATTACTTTAGCTCAGACGACTAAAAATACATTTTTCTCTCTCTCTCTCTCTTACTCCTCCTCCCCAATCCTCACTGTACCGTACTGAAAAATCATAATTTCTGTATTTTCTTTTCTCCAGTTCATCGTGACCTGAAGCCCAGAAATATTCTGCTCTCTGGTCCCGGTGCGCTGGGTCGGGTCCGAGCCCTCATTTCTGACTTTGGACTCTGTAAGAAGATCCCAGATGGTCGGACGAGCTTCTCTTTGCGATCCGGCATACCGGGAACTGAAGGGTGGATTGCTCCCGAAGTGCTGCGGGACACACCTGTGAACCCGGTAGGACACACACACACATACAACACACTCAATAGAATCATCTTTATTTGAAGATGATTTATTGGTGAACCAAATTGGTACAGTGAGCAAAACCAGTTGCAATCAAATATTGTTAATTGACCTTATTTATTTATTCATTCATTCACTCATTTATTAATTTTACATACTTTTCCTCTCTCTCTCTCTTTCTCTCTCTCTCTCTCTCTCTGTCTCTCTCGTTCTCTCTCCAGACAGCGGCGGTGGATGTCTTCTCTGCAGGCTGTGTGTTCTACTACGTGGTCAGCAGGGGGCAGCACCCCTTTGGCGATACGCTGAGACGACAAGTTAACATCCTGGCAGGGGAATACACACTCCCACATTTCATGGAGGACGTACACGGTGAGAGCACGTGTCACACTCGTTTCCGCGGATGTGCACAACATATGACATGACGAACCTTAAAAAAAAATACTGGCTTCTCCTCCAAAACAGATGATGTCATAGCACGTGATCTGATTGAGCGAATGATCAGTGCCGAGCCAGAGTCGCGCCCCTCCACCTCCTGTGTGCTCAAACATCCTTTCTTCTGGAGCCCCGAGAAGCAGCTGCTGTTCTTCCAGGTGTGGACGTGTGTGTGTGTTCAATCAGTTGGCTCTGTTCATTCAGTCGTACATACATGCAGCGAAGGTTTGGTTCCGACCTCCGCCCTTGACTGCTGTCACTGTCAAATAAAGCAGAAATGCCAAAAAAATAATCTTAAAAAAAATACACAAATTTACAGCTGACTCTCCTGTGACTCTACAAATCTTTGTTCTCGCTAGCTTTAAGAAGTTATTATCTCTCTCAGTTTTAAAGTCTGTTGCAGAAGTAACTAACATGACAGGCTAACGAGGATACATGAGATGTTCAGATGTGTTTTCTGATCATCAAAACAACTCAACATCAAACTATTAAAGCTTCAAAAGCACAAAATAAACAAGATGATCAGAGCAGGCGACAGGTTGGAATTGGAATTTGGAATCCTATTTTGTTTTTACTTTGTTTTTATCTGTGTAGCAATAATAGAGGCAAAATCAGCTTTGTTTGAGAAATTAGTTTCATTATGAACTCTGAGCAGTGACAGAGGTGGGGAGACTCTCTGGCCTGGTGGATTTGTAGATCTTATGGAAACTTCTGACCCTCATCACTCTCAGAAATGAGCAAAGGAGCAGCTGCATCATGGCTGAGCCCCATGGCCTGATTTCATCAACTCAAAGAGGGGGAGAGAAAAAGAAAAAGATCCTCAGTGGCGGCACATCAAGGTGTTCAAGGATGCCGTGTGTCTAGACTTCTATTATGTATGAAGAGTATCAAGACTTAAAATGGTCTCAATATGAATAGTGTAAGGATGTGTGCATAGCCAGAGTTCAACAAAGTCGATTAGGCTCATCCAACCAGGTCATCCAACCACCACCAGAAACGGCCGTCAGTGGCACACCTGATTTACTAATATAGTTCCCATTTTACCACGCAGTTCTTGCTCGACTCAAACTCAGGCGTGAAGTTAGATTGAACTCACCTTGTGTCTTTGATTTGGGGAACTTTTCTTGGCTTAATGTGCTGCCCTTTGCTCTGGCTGAAGTCACAATCATCAGTGCCCTAATGTCTTCTTAAGCATAGTGGGACTTTGTGGTTTGACAAGAGCGCAGCATTATCACCATTAAGATTCAGAGTTATATGGCTAGCAGTCAGTCAAACATCCCCTCTAAGTGAATGATGCTGCTCTGCTTGAAAGCACTTTTTATTTTCTGATAAAAATTCAAGTAAGCGCTATAATATGCAAATGTCCCTCAGTGATCGACTTTGTTCTCAGATAAATGAAGAACGGCTAATGTTGACATTCTTATTCTGTTTTTAAACAAGTAAAAAAAATCTAACAGAAAATTAAACCCCCGTGGAACCCTGTTTCTAAGAGCGGTCTCATTGTATGTTTGTGTGTGTGTGTGTGTGTGTGTGTGTGTGTAGGATGTGAGTGACCGCATAGAGAAGGAACCAGTGGACAGTCCGATTGTGGTCAGACTGGAGACTGCAGGAAGAGCAGTGGTTCGAACTAACTGGAGGATGCACATCTCTGTGCCCCTACAGACAGGTACACACACACACACACACACATATACACACATATGCAGAAATACACATATGGACACAGGTTGGAACACATACTATACAAACCTGCACAGCATAGCAAACCCATCAGCTACTGTTCAGTAATATCATACTGTATTGGTCTGTTGTCATGGAAACAGTATAATGATTCTTAATTGATGTTTTTCTGTCATATGTTGTAGATTTGAGGCGGTTCAGGACGTATAAAGGAAACTCAGTGAGAGACCTGCTGAGAGCCATGAGGAATAAGGTCAGCATGCAAAGTTCACTGAAACATTTTTGTATTTTTGCACCAGCAGCCTCAGCGCGCCATGTTCACTGCATGTCCCATGTTTTGTGCCTCACAGAAACATCACTATCACGAGCTGCCGGCGGAAGTGCAGGAGACTCTCGGCGAGGTGCCCGAGGGTTTCGTCAGCTACTTCACGTCTCGGTTTCCACGCCTGCTGCTGCACACACACAACGCTCTGCACATCTGCGCCCATGAAAGACTGTTTCACCCCTATTATTTGCCCCCCCAGCGACAAATAGCATCCACATGACTGCACTCCCGGCTTCATGCACACACACCGACACACACACACTTACACAGTTCTGTCTCTTGTGCCAGCAAAGATAACCGTGACAGTGGACATGAACATTGGACACCGGGTTAAGCTTGTTTTGCAAATCTGAACGCTGCAAATCATAGCAGAGATCTTTCTTGTCCACTTAACGGTTTCCGTTCCCCTCCTGCTCTCGCTCCACCTCGCTGACCTCGATGCAAAAGTGCCGGACTCCTCTCCAACAATATTTACTCGCTGTTTGATTTTACTTATTTCATGCAGTGCTTCCTCTGATCTGTATCCCTGTGTGTATGCGTGTGTGCACGTGTGTGTGTTTAACAAATACTTGTAGCTCTAAGGGGATTGATCATTACTGAAGGCACTGTAGCTAACACTGACTGAGGCATTACATTCACAGTTGTAAGAAAACATGTTCATTTTAGAATGTGGCCAATATGGAAATACTGTGAAAATCTGACTTGTTGTCAAGGTGTACTGGCAGCAATGCAGAAATGGAATCTACATTTCCCATTTCAGACATAATTTATAGACATGTATCAACAATTTGTGATGCTTGCCCATTTTTAACTGAAATGCCATGCCTAATGTTTCATGGGTTTACCACTCCAGAAAGCAGGCATCATGAGGTCTTGTGAGCCTGCGCAGTTTTTATCAAATGAAATGAAATGCACTGTGGCCTCGATCCCTGAGAAAGAGAAAGAAAAAAAAAACTTTTGTACTTTTTTGAATGAGTGAATAAATGCTTTGAGTGATCCAAAGGAATTCTTTCTTCACTGACTCTTGAGTGAAGTCTTCAGTTAATAAATCTTCATACAGAAGATATGAATCTGTAGAAGAAGCTGTCTCAAAGAACTGTTTTTGCTGATTTGCTGCACCATAGAAAATGTAAATGGGATGACCATGAGACAGAAAAGGTTGGACTTTTACCGCTGCAATTACCAAAAAGCTATTTGTCAAAGCATAAACAAAATGTTACTTACCCGAATGATGGAAAAATATACTTCCCTTGTCTGCTACATAGCATTTATTTCTAGTTTAACAAATTACAAGTGCACTTAGAGCACTTTGCAGTAACTGAGAAGAGAAATCATCAATGCAAAACATTTTGAATTTTTCATATAAAGCATCCTGAAAAAAGTCTTGTTTATTTTTCCCTCAAAATGCAGCATTTCAGATTTTCAGGTCATAAATTTGATGGGAATTTTGTTGGGGAATGAGGCTAACTTCAGCATCCGTGCAAATTAGTTAGTAGGGAACTTTTGCCGTTGTGTCACCGAACCCTGACGGAACATTCCAAATGATGATGCAAACCCAATTTGTAATTTGGATCAGAAAGTTCTCCAAGGAGCTTCAACACATCCACATTGCACGGGGCTGAAGCTGCATTTCAGGTGCAGCATGTGAAGCCAGAGGGGTTTAGGGATGGGATGTGGTGTAAGGGAAATGAGGAAGAGCTTCTGTTATTGTGTGCTTCACTTTTACTTTTGCTCTTGTCAATCCACTTGATTGGTCAGCTTCTTCCCACGCTGAGTGTTTTGTCTTTACCTCAAATCTCCACCTGCAACACTCTGATCTGCAACAAGGGTGTCAATTTTAAAAGTCTCCCTCCACTGTGGGCTGTTGCGGTTCCAGATGGTGCTGCTGCTGTGAACGTTTGGCCCCAAAATGAACCTGGACTCATCGATTAATTTATCACCATTAAACCATTTAAAGCCACAATAACAGTAACAGCCCTCACGCATTTATGTGATCTTTTTTGTAATAGTTAATAACTGAGAGTAAACCATGACACAGCTGTTACTCTTGGCCTGCTCCCTCAAAGGATAATTGTCTGTCCACAGTCACCCTCAAATTGCTTTAGCTTTAGGCTCAAATCAGTGAGAGGCATACTTGATTAACTTAATATTCATTCAAGAATTTCTCAAACATTTGGCTTGGACAGATTTAATAAAATTTGTATTCAGTGCTCAGTAGCAACCACAACAACTAAAAACCATTAAACAGATTGAAGAGTTTCGTTCCAAAATGAGACCATTTAAAGAAGAAACATCAAACCCACTCTCCCATAGTGATTGCTGGCATGACAGTTAAACACATTAGAGATTAGTTTTAAACTCCTTAAAACATTTGTCTCTAAAATGTTTGTTTTCAAGGACAGAATAATTTATGCATGATTAGTCTCGATCAACAACAACAAAAAAGTCCAAAATGGATATATATCTTTTTGATACAAATCAAATGAGTCTCGATCAGACATGTTGGTCTGTGTGTTTGTGTGATATCTCACTGTAACAGGTGACTTTATGCAGCCAACTTCTGCCTGGTACAGTCAATAAATGTTAAAATTATTACACACACCAGTCAATATATGGAAATATTTTCTCCCTCTCATTTTATTATGTACATGAAACCAACAGGAAATCACACCCTGGTGCCTTGTGAAGTCAATAAATAAATCCGCTGAAGTTGAAGATGCTTTAATTTAGTCGCTGATGTTGTGTCAGTGATGACACTAAATGTTAGACAGGACCTTTAACATGTTGTTAGGCTTCTCTACCCCCTATTTTTAAAACTCCCTTCTAACTGTAACAACCAGACAACATCCATGCCCTCTTGACAATGTTGGGAACATTTTAAAATGTCAACCTTTCAGTTGGTGGCTTTCACATTTTAACGTGTATGTATTTGTAATTTATCATATTCGAAAAATTTCCTCCAGAGATCAATAAAGTCTTATTTCAAATTTAATCTCAATTCAAAAAGATGAAAGATAAAGCCTTAGGTTATGGCTCTCTTTCCTGTAATATCACTGTATGGCTTAATAGTTCTTGTATTTTACATTAGAAGGTGGATGCACATTCATATGGAAGTTGAAGCCACATTTCTGTAACAGAGTGTGTTTAGTAAAATGTCTGCGGTCAGCTGTGTGTTAACTGAAAGTGTAAGTCAGTGGTTTTCAATCTCTGTTCTCAGCAATCAGAGTCCTGCTGGTTTTCATTTTGGCTCTGTAATAAGGGATTGATTTACACCAGGTGAGTGTAATTAATTAACTAGCTGGTAGAGAAAAGCTGGAGGGTAGAAAACCAGCAGAACTCTTTCCCACCTGTATTCTTGACATAAGCGGTTTAACTGGCCCACCAAACCAGATGGGTAAGCACGAGGTTGGAGGTTATTGTGTTTAATTTAAAAATCCCCTCCAGTGGCCTCTTGATGTCGAAATGCTTCCTGAAAAGAAAGTGACACAACGCAGTTCATCACCAACCACAGTCTCAGTCAAAATGAGCTTCACCTGTGCAAAAGGTGCAACCACACTGCTTCCAGTGAATTCAAACACACATTGCAACTAATTGGTTTTCCTGGTAAAATGTGAGTAATAGCTAATTACAGACAGCTGGTAGAACCAATCCAAGCCCTGATTAACCTGCTGCACATGTGAGACTCACTGTGATTAGTGTGATCCGCATATGTCACTTTCTTTTTCAGGAAGAGTTTTTGAAAATGACTGAGCTCTTTGAAAGACCTCAGAGCGACCTCCATCTTTTGCCAGGAATACATGTGGGGAAAATTTGATGCCATTGCTTTGTGTGCAGAAGATGAGCTGAAGAGCGCTGCTGTAAATGAAAAGGTGGACCAGAAAACCTGATGCTCTGTGTTCACAGACAACACAAAGAATAACCAACTCTCCCTCTGTGTGTAATGGAGCAGTGAGACTTTCACAATGAAATGTCAACGTTCATTTGTGTTGAACATCATATGAACAAATCAAATCCTCAGTAGTTTTCCATGTTTCACAAATTACCTGGGCTATAAAGAAACAAGCAGACCTTGTAACTTGTTGAATGAACAACCACTTTACCAATCAAGTCCCTCACAGGACTGTGTTGTTCTGACATAAACAGAGCTTTCAAACTTTTATCACAAAAGAAGAAAGCGCTTTTCACATATTCAACTTTTTTCAAGGCCAGTTAACTTATTGTTAATGATTATCACAGCAGCCATTAATGTCCCCATCCTCTTCAAATGATTCATGATGAATAAGCCTGAAGCGGCTTGGATCAGGCGATTCATTGTTATGATGAAAGGGAGTCTGTGTTAGTCACAGTTGCAGGTCACAGTCACCATGAAGAGAAGTGGGAGGCAACAAAGAATTTGGTTTGATTATGCAATAGCAAACACCAGCATTTACATGTGCTTTAGTAACTGGGCTATTTGCCATGAACAGGGAGCTACCTGATTTCTAAACTGCCATGTAAATAAGAAAGCCAGTTTCTATGATCGGGGTGAGGGATTAAGAGAAACCTGGTTCACACAGCTAGATTTCTCCCCCTGCACATGCACACATAAAAAAATCCAAATAAAGATTTACATGGCCCAATAATCAGGTTTCTTCCGGAAGAAAACTACCTGTGTTAACCTGATTTCTCTTAATTCCTTACCGACTCTCTCATTTACATTTGAGAAATCAGTTAACTGTCTGTACATGGCCGATAAACCCGATGACTAAAGTGCCTGTAAATGCTGATCGTGTGTGTCACTGACACACAACATTCATCAAAGAAAAGTGTACAACCTGCATGTGTATACATTTTTTGTAGTATATTTTTTATATAAAACTTGCCAATGAAGTGCGTTTTGACACCATGAAGACAAATGTCATACAGAACTCTACCTAGCTACCTGACAGCCACAAAAACTTCTTTAAACTTCTTCCTAATTGTAAGTAGTATTAATAGTAGTATTTTTTAAGTATTTTTGTTACTATCAAACACTTTCCTACTTTCGCTGTAAGCTCATTGAAAGTGTAGGACTAAACCACCTCAGACTTTTTGGAGTTAATAGTTGCAGTACTCCCTCTGTACCACCAGAGAGAGGCGTCTGCTTATCAAATATATCTCCTCCTTTGTCAGAGTGGAAACACGGAGGGTCTCTTGAGAGGGGAGATAGACAGAATTAGGATATTACTGATTTAGAAATTACTTCCATATGTTCAGTTTGACTGTTCTAAAAAGTATACAGAAACTGGTATTAGAATAACATTGTGTGTGTGTGTGTGTGTGTGTGTTGGTGTGTGTGTGTGTGTGTGAGTGTGTCTACCTGTGAATAATCACATATACATCTCTATTTATTTTGGTGTGATCGTCTTCCCCAGTCTCTGCATAATTTGCACCAACAAAGAGAATATGGGTCAGGCAAATTAAATAAAGTAAATTTCAGCTGGAGTGTGAGGATGTTGAGCTGAAGCAGAGGAGGTGCAGACGTGACATCCCGGGACACAGCGACTTGTCATGGCCGAATAATCAGCTAATGAACCACTGGTTATGGTTACTTATATTTATGTGCTTCAGTATTATTAAATCACTCGGTCAGCAGCGTTGTATGGTTCGAGTGTGTGTGTGTGTGTGTGAGAGAGAGAGAGAGAGAATGAGACAGAGAGAGAGAGAGAGAGAGAGAGAGAGAGTACTTGGCTCATTATTAAATATCAGAGTTCAGCTTTAGGTCCAATCAAAACAGCCTCAGGGAAACATCAGCCTAACCAGAGTCATGAGACCACATACACTTACACACACAAAGACACACGTGTGCACACACACACACACACACGGGCGCTCACGCACACACACAGCTACACAACCATACAGATGAATGATGAATGTATGTGGGCACACGGCTTTGTGTATACTAGAGCAGCGAGAGGATCTTTTTAAAAAAATTCACTGTTTGATTTCTCATTTCTCATCTCGCTGATCCATGAACTTCAAGCCTTAAATTACAATTAAAGTGCCCAGCATTGATCTATTGGTCATGTCCAAAGCATTTAGTTTAAAATACACATGCTGCACACACACACACACACACACACACACACATTACACACATAAGATGAGTACAAAACGTCCTGTGCCTTTCTCCCTCCATAAATGAAGGCTTCCTTATGTTTCAAAGACCACTGGGGATATATTTTTCTGCTCCCTGCTTTTTCCTCTCTTCCCCTTTTGTAGGACACTGCGGGAGGTTTGGTTTGGGTTTCTCTGATGTGAGAGAGAGAGAGAGAGAGAGAGAGAGAGAGAGAGAGAGAGAGAGAGAGAGAGTGGGTGGGTGAGAGGGAGGGGGAGAGCGAGAGAGAGGGAGAGAGATGTCGTTCTTACAGTCTCTCCATTTTGGGATCGGGACAGGAAGTGGGCTCAACAGAGGAAACATGACCTCCTCCCCTTCTCCTCTCTCCCTCCTCCCTCGCTCTATCACTTACTTTTTCTCGTATTCCCTCTTCCTCCCTTTGTCTGTCCCTCCCCCACTCTGTGCCTACCCATTCACAGGGTCAGTTCTCTCTCTCTCTCTCTCTCTCTCTCTCTCTCAGGGATACAACTCCCTCAGGCTCTCACTCAGTGTTTGTGATGTGTGCAGATCTTAAATTGCAGCCCGCTCGCTGCCTATGTATATAACTCCATGCTAACCAGCGAATGTTAAAACCATGCTAAATCTACTTCTAGTCGCCTCTTGGTTCCCTCCCTCTCTCTTGAGGTTTCCAGGCTGTTCTGTATCAGAAGTCTTCTGACACAAAGCCAGAGGAAAGGCCTGTCTGAAGGGGAATATTGCTGAATCTCAGCTTTACTCTCATGTCCATCAGTCTGACAGCTGTAGCTGATGAGCTCCATATTAGATTCAGTGGCATGAGCCTAAGGTTAGCCTCCAGGCTGTACATCGGTATGACATTAATCATGAGTTTCAGCTGTGCGGTTTCTTGCTTTGAAAAAGGTTCCTTACATATTTTTATAAATACCGACTAGACTGGATATGAAAATAACATATTTGCATATTTTAACTGTGTAGTACTTGCTGTAAAATCTGTCTCTCCATCCTAAACTTCAACCATTTTTAAACTCCCTCTCTGTGATCTCCCTTCATTTCCCCCTGTTCATCATTCTGTCTCTAACTCAGAAGGTTTTGACCCCTTGCTGTATATACAAACTTGCACACACATATACACACACACACAAATACATGCAGAAAAAATAAGGAGGCAGCTTGTCAGCAAACGGCAGTGTATTTCACCACAGAGCACAGAGAGCCAGGGCACTGGGAAACAAACCAGAGCAGAACGCCAAACGAACAAGTGAGTGACACCCTGTGGAACTCCCTCATTCTTCAACCTCTGATTTCATCCAACTGAACGTCGGGTCCATTTTTCAGAGTCTGCTGTTACTTTGTTTCATTGCTTTTGTCCTTCAGAAGTTTTTTCTCGCTGGTCATTTTCGCTCAGAAACATCCAGTGCAATGACGACGCTTAGAAAAACCTTATGTGAGTGGAAAAGGTAGGTTAGTTAACAAATATTACAGCAACGTTACAGTTACAGTGATACTGTTAGGGATAGTGGTGTTTGTGACGCAGAGTTACCGTGTTACACACAGTGTCAGTCAAACACTTACAGTATTCTATATACAAGAAATATAAACACACAGCAAGGGCCTTATACCACTATGCATACGTACAAACACACTTTACACACACACAGACAAAATACACAGTTTAATACAGTATTATAATAAGGTGTGTAGAAGTGCTCATTATTGACCTTATTCCCACACGACCGTTTTGAACTAAACCCCCACTTGGGGTGGGAAACTGCCAGGTAGATCGAGTACAGCCCAGCTGTGTGCTGCTGTTGTGTACAAAGACGCACAGCATACAAATGTCAGGAACTGGATTATTTCAAAGGTTTTCTACTGGAATAGAAGGAAATTAGAAGGAAATGGATTTCAAGAATCTGTAGGGATGTTGACATTTTAAAATTGGCCTACAGCCCACTATAGCTGGCAGTCAGAATCTGTAGTCTGGTAGCTAGCTAGTAGCTAACAGGGATGTATTTGTGTTTCCAAGGCACGATATTCCCTCACTGTATTTTAAAAAACAAAACATTTCAAATGTAATTCACTCTCAGATTACTCTTTTTTGTTAATATAGCAGAGAACATGGACATAAGAGACATTATTCTTCCTTTTATGTTGAGGGAACATCAGATTGTGTATGTTGCTAATGTTTAATGTATGTGGTTAATGTTGTTCTTGCAAACACGAAGGGCCAACTTTGGCCTCCCAAGTAGCAAGCTAGTAGCTAACTAGATAGTTTGCTGGCTAACTTTTTTGTTTGTTTGTTTGTGTGTTTGAAAAAAAAGGAAAGAAGAAAAGACACTGAGGTAATGGCCTGGAAAGATTATGTGGACCCACCCTAGTTAGCTAACTAGCTAGCATGCTAGCTAACTTCCTGTTTGGGCTTTGTCATGTGCCACTGTTTTTTATGCGCTGTGCCAATCTTCCAGGTAGCGTTGCCACCCTGGGAGCACAAATGGCCGCCATGGGAATAAGGTCGATTGCAGTTCAACCCTGTCATTCCTTGCTGTTCCCTTCTCCCTATGCCTTCACTTTTATAGGACAAAAGAACAGGAACAGGCAATGTGACTAAACCCCAAAGCCCTCTTGTAAATGACACGTTCACATTATTATGCCTCAGCTTAAGGGTACTGCTGTCTGTTGGGATTTTGATGGGATGGGGGATGGCAGAGAAGGGAGAGGAATGACACTGGGATACAGATGAACCATAATTCATTCAGGACCAGGAGCTGTGAGTTTGTGTGTGCATGTCTGTGTGTTTCTTTAGCCCTCGAAGAGTCTCTAATTCGTCAGTCTACTGTTTCCGCTGGTAAGGGAGGAGAGGAACAATCTCTCCATTGTGCTGGAGTCGGAGGAGGAGGAGAGGAGAGGAGGAGGGTGGGTGGAGGGGTAAGACTCACTATCTGCAGCTGTTCATCTCTCCTGTGATGGCAGGAGCCGGAGAAGGCGGAAGAACAAAAACAAGAGAGGTAAAGATTGGGAGTAGAGAGGGAGAGGGGGCGAGAGAGGCGCAGGAGAGGAGTGAGAGAGAGAGAGACATTCATCCCCTTCTTCTGTAAAAGTTCATTGACAGGACCGCTTGTGCAACCTTATCACATAACACAGCATATGACCACTATGGGCCAAAACCCCCGCCCCTCTCCCTCCATCACGTGTGTGTTAACACACACAGCAGTCTGAGGCTCTCTGCAGACCATATCTCATCTCTACATCTTTTTTTTTCTTTCTTTGCGCTCTCCTGTCCTTCCTGCTTCTTGTTAGCTCAGGTTGACCCCGCCGTACCCCTGGAGGCAGTCTGACTTGGTTTAGTGACAGGGTTGTCATTATTCATGGAATCATCCGAGAGAAAAACACTTTCAGTGCACACGTCATGTAGTGGGTGCTTTTCTCTTACATTATGTTTAAACGTGTATGAAGGTGAGAAATTACTTAGGCACGAAGAGAAAGAGAGGATGTCTCTCTTTCCAGGATACACACATTTATACAGGTTAAGTTCTGGGTCTGGGTGAGGTGACCTTTCCTCTCTGACCCCGGCAGGGACTGGCGTGGTCCCACAGTCACTTCACGGCTCCACAGGTTCAGAGTTCAGAGGGTCAGCGGACCGCTCCGCAGGTCAGTGTGAATATGTGCTCATGCGCTGCAGTGTCAGAACCAAGCGGGAACCCGGCCCTCCTCATCAGTTCTCCGGGCCGTTTTCGTTCACGGCTGGTTTTCAAAGTTCACAGTCAAGAGAGGCCGCCGTCTGCGCCGAGGGATTCGCTCCCACGGGCCGATGCGGCGTCGGCGTCGAGGTCACTGCAGCATGATGTCTTTGAGGTTCTCCTGCAGGATGGTGTCCTTGACGGCGTGGAAGACGAAGCGGATATTTTCTGTGTCTACTGCAGTAGTGAAGTGGTGGAACAGCGGCTTGCCACGGTTGCGTCTCTTACGGCTGAAGGACTGCACCAGGAAGGCCTGCAAGGGCGGGGAGGAGGGACAGTGAGAGAGTGTGTGTGTATGTGTGTGTAAGTGTGTGTGTTCTGTAGCTATGCGAATAATCATTAACAACTGAGCATTGTGATATTAGTTTCCGCTGTACTGTATGGATTCTGTAGCCCTTTGTATCGATACGTATCATTTACGCGCTTCATTTTCATTTGATATTATGACATCTTAATGCACAGTGTTGAGTAAGTGCATTATGGTATTGTTTTAATAAGTTGGAACAAGAATTTTTAATGAATTTGTTTTGATGTTGATGATTGATGATATAATGTATACCTTATTAGTCCACCTAGATGCTCTGCAGCAGATTTGTATTTTAAGCTCTATTTTACATTTTTCCTCAATTCTGTAGATTCCTGTAGGCATCGTGATACAAACCATATCATTACCCATATTACATTGCGAGGTCCTTGCAATTACCCAGCCCTGGTGTGTTCAGGCATAATTATGTATGTGGATGGGTAGATGAAAGTATTCTGGGTTTAAAATGTGTGTAAAATAAGTAGGACATCTCGTACTCTTCAAAACAACTTGTTACAGAAATGAGATGGAACAAAAATTGATGCTGTGCTAATAATGTTTACAAGACTAAAAGTCTGTGTGTGTGTGTGTGTGTGTGTGTGTATGTGTGTGTTACCTGTACGTCCTCTAGCCGGCGCGGGTCTCCTCTGAACTCTGGAAAGTTCTTGCGGATGTCTGCCGTGCAAATCTTTTCCACCAGCAGGTCTGTTTTGTTGAGGAAGAGGATGATGGATACGTTTAGGAAGAGCTTGTTGTTGACGATGGTCTCGAAGATATTCATGCTCTCAACCAACCGGTTTGTCCTGCGATCCTCCATCAGGACCTAGAATCATACACACACACACACATATATTACACACACATATTTTATCCTTAGGCTTCCAGCAGGTTTTATCGATGTACCAACTTAGCATTGTCATATGACTTACCATTCAGACATCAGAACAGTCTGTATCAGTCTAATCGCAGCCACGGCTGAAGGAACAATCAAGTTTGCTCAACCAAATTTCATCCACAAAGACAGCTTTGTGCAAACCTCAAATGCTGCATCTGCCTGATCTTGTGTTTTGCTCATTTCTCAGTCCCAAAACGCAGGGAAATAATGTAATTAATTACATCAGACTGCTGGGCTTAGTTAGCTGGCTATCTCGACATCCTGTACCTGGTCGTACTCAGACGAGGAAACCATGAAGAGGATGGACGTGATCCCGTCGAAACACTGGAACCACTTCTGCCTCTGGGACCTCTGCCCTCCGACGTCCACCATCTTGAAGGGGATTTTCTTGATGACAAAGTCGTGCTCGACGATGCCCTTAGTCGCCTTCCTGGCAAACAAAATGTCCTGCTTGCTCGGGATGTAGTTCTGAGAGAGGGGTGGGGAGAGAGGGTTTGTTTGTTTTTTGGGTTTTTTTTTAACACCGACTTTGAGAAAGCATAGAAAAGTAGAGTTTCCTACAGACTGAACCGGTCATATGACTCACCAGCTGACCAATGCGGTCCAAGTTATCCAGGAAGTACTTGACCGACTCACTCTGCAGACAGGAAGAGAAGATTTCCATTACAGACGCACAAAGGAGCTGAGTCATTCTCTGACACATTGACTGGGCTGACGTTAATCCAAATTAAATAAAATTATAGCCCTTACTCTGATTATTACATTAATTCCAATAAATTGTTTACATAGCAAATTGCTTGCAAACACTGCTTTATTATAATTCTCTTTATTATGGAAGCTGGCATACTGCGGTTATTGATTTAATACATCAGTCTCCTCCCTGTTAGCAGCAAGGGTCATAAATGATTTCCCTAATGTCATCGACCGCAGCCGTACTGGTCGCATCATATTTCTGCTGCTGGCATGTAATTTTACCACGTAACATTCATCTAATCCTCAGACTCCAGAAGCATGAAGTCTGGATATAAACATGAACGACAAACATGAACAACAATTTGAAGGTGCACCGGGCAAGAAGTGCAACTTGAATGGACAGGGTTACTCAAATTATGATGTATATGAATGTGCAAGTAACCTTCAATAATGTGACCAACGGCACGATATTCTGAACGCATTACAGGACTGAGAACTGCAGTAACTAGATTATGTTTTTATTGGTGTTGTCTCAGGATCGCATTTTGTTCCTGTTACATAATCACTCGACGTGACTTTATGACCAGTGTACAACTGTTACTTAAAGGCTCACTGGGTTATATACACATAAACAAAGGTGCAGCTGACCACAGAACAGAAACGCTTGTGTGGTTAAAAGATTTAATTTGACAAGATTCAAACAAACTTTATAAAGGATTTTAAAAATCTCGCTTTATACTTATGATTCCTGACAGGGTTTTTTTAAGTGAATCTCTTGATTTTTCTTTCACTCTTAGACGCACACACACACACACACACATATCCAACAGGAAACAGCTGTGTGTGTTAAAACTGAGTTGGGAGAGACATGGGGGAGGGAGGGATTAGTGAAACAGACAGAGCAGAGTTTCAAAGTCATTTTAGCCTCTCCCATCACTCACACACACACACACACACACACACACTTGGACCCACATATAAGCTCTTACACCAAAAAATTCCGACCGCATGCAGCTTGATGTAACACCATTCCTCCTGAATACAACATCAGGAACAACCAAAGTTTGCAGATTTTTTGGTTTCTGCCTTTTTTTACCAACTAGAATCAGTAAACTCATTATGAAATTCATCTCTGTCGACCCCTGACTTTTCGCAAGGAAACACGACCCCTGTACGGGCGAGACGTGACCCTGTGACCCGCACGGCTGACCTGCGATGTCACAGCAGCGGGGAACAAAGCCGGGGGCTCTGATTGGTCCAAACAGACATGGCCAGAGGGCGGGGCTGGATGGAGGGAAAGGCCGCGAGAGGGGAATTCCCAGAGATGAACAGACAGGCATGCAAACACAGACACACATGTTGCAGGCACACACACACACACACACATACACACACAGATCACTGCCACTGAAGCTTAACGGCCGCCAACAGAAAAGAAACAGGCTGATTACTGATGCTGTGGAAGCATCAAACTAAACATAAATTAAATTCATTTTATTAGCCTGCAGCTGAGTTTTTAGGACCTCATCAAAGTGGCGCAATGGCCACTCACTAAAACAGGAAAATATAGTTCTATGTGTGTGTGTGTGTATGTGTGTGTGTGTTTTGTGAGTAAGGCGGGAGGAATGTCTCCATTCATAGTGTGTATGGGCAGATTAGGGGCTTTATTACAGCTAGGCCTCAACAAGCTCACATTCGGTGCTCTCTCCCTGTGTGTGTGTGCGTGTGTGTGTCTGTGTGTGTGTGTGTGTATGTGCAGGTATGTGTGTGTTACTTGCAATGTGTGTGGGAATCGGTGCGCCTGTATTATCTGCCCAACACAGGCCCTTTGCCTGGCCGTTTCACAAATTAACGATAATCCTGCAATTATCCAAACTCAGTGCGAACATGATTTGTAACACTGATTATCAATTCATTGCATATCTGTGTTATGAGCGTGATAAATAGTACTGCAATTCTTTTTTGATGCTTTGCCGATCTTTAAATCCAACGAAAAAAAACATCTTGCGAAGGCATAAGGTGCAACATATTATCTTGTTATCATTATTTCCATATCCAGTGTTGTTTCTGACAGGGAGGAAGGCCAACTGCTTCTTTGGTTGTTATGGGAACACGGTGGCTTTTGGGAGTGTCTGGATCGAGCAGCTTGACGGCGTTCCAAACCTCACACACACACACACACACACACGCAGGAGGATGCTGGCACAGAACTAGCAAAGAACGGGAAATATAATACCCCCTAACTCAGACAGAGAGATAGAGAGAGGGAGAGAGAGAGAGAGAGAGAGAGAGAGAGAGAGAGAGCAAGATTTATCCACTCTGAATAAACGATTATACACAATGTTATACACACACAGCCGAGCACAAACAGCTTCTCCGTGACACCAAAGGAGCAGAGGGACTTGCAAGTTACAAACTTCTACGGCACAGTGGTCTGGTTCTGTGTGTGTGTGTGTGTATATTTCAGTATTTATAGCCCCTTCGAGTCAACTCCGGGCCAACAAGTTAACCCCTTAGACTCACGCTGGGTCCAAACACGTGGTCGTACCTACTATATTCAGGCTGCCTCAGTCACTACAACTGTCACAGTTTGCAGGCAAAGTACAAAATACGGCCTTGTTTTTGTCGGCGCAAGTGAAAAAAAAAAAAAAAAAAGGTTTTGCTGTTTACAGCCCGTGTCAAACAGTGTGTAATCTGGGTGTGGTGAGAACACGGAGAGGCCTGCGACGACACAAAACAAAATCTCTGCATGTGTTTGCTCTGCGTTTGTTTTTCCTCTCGCTATCTCCACTCCTTCACCCAGTTTTCTCCCGCAGTCTCCCCATCCCCCCACTTTCTCCTTTCCACTCCCTTTCTTCCTGTCATCTCTCTCTCCCTCTCTCCCTCTCTCTCTCTCTCTCTCTCCCAGTTTTTGGCCCAGTTCCAGCCCTGCCTGGGAAAAGCTGACTGTGGTATCCCCGGAAAACTTCTCAGAGAATGGGGAAAGAGAGAGAGAGAGAGTGAGAGAGACCTGGAAGCAGAGAGAGAGAGAGGGAGAGGGGTGAGGGGGGGG
>OMLF01011896.1:25760-36658 GCA_900302615.1 Holocentrus rufus
GGGATGGGGGCTCTAACTCAGCACATTTATATTCCACAACTTTGTTTTTCTTACTGTTAAGCCAGAATAATGTCTGCTGGCCTGCACAGCTTTAACATTCTAGCTTTATCATATGGGGACTCCAGATAAGACAAGCCAGTCTGCCCACTGACCCAAAGCTGTGCACTGACATCTCACACACACAGATACACACACACACACACATACACACACGTACGTTAAGTGAGAGACAGACGGAAATGACACCTGTCTGACTCCAGACCGCTTTATCACTGACAACTCGGTAACGAGGTAAAAGGTCAAAAACCGTCTGAATCAAATCTCTGCAGCTCCGAACGGTCAGTGTAGCTGCTGTGTCGCCTCTAATAAACTACAAATAACTCTAGCTGCCGCCACTGCCACTAAGCAAAGTGCGCGAACAACAAGAGCCGTAAACGATGTCAGTGCTCATTCACCCCCTTCCATCCTCTACTGAAGATGTCAGTCCCAATTTAACCTGCATCCTGTTCTCTCCTCCAACTCACCAGCACTTTAAGACAGATGCTTTCTCACAGGCTGCGGCAAGAGCCACAATTTATTGTCCTGATAGTGCATCATGATATTCAAAATGATCAAACCCCGCCTCCAACAAAAAACCTTACATTTTAAAAGCTGTATTTATTTTATTTTTGTTCCTCTTCTAAAGTCTTCTCCATTAAATGTTTTATGTACATGAATTGCACAATCAAAATTGTCATGTGTGTAATCAAAATCTTTCCACACTGTCCTCCATTGCAGCTGTTCTCAACAATTTTGCATGAATTTCATGAAAATGAAGTGCAATTGGCTTTGTACACATAATACATTTAGATATAAATACAGAGGGTTATTCAGTGATGTAGAAATGATCACATATGCCCAGAAATGTCGCAATATTCAGTATTATCGGATACCAGACCAAGCCTAGTTCCTCATGGGTTAAATACACATAATGGGACCTTTACTATTTCAATAGCTACTTGAACATTTGACTGGCTCTTTGTAGAAACATAAGTGGCTCCATGTAAAACCAAGTGGTTCTCCAGTTGTTGTGTCATTCACAAATTATTCTACACTCTGTAGAAACTAGTTGCTTTATACAGGAGACAAAAGTGAGCTGAGACATTTGAAGAAGTGAACAGACGTGGTTTAAACACCTGCAAGAGAACTGCCACATGTTGTAAAAGCCTTATGTTGCACTTTGTGGATGGTTACATTTGATATGAAATCAATAAGTAGTTCAAATGAGCCACCAGGACACCTTTAAAGAAAAGATTACTTACCATGTCTAATCAATGTTTGTAAAAGAAGCTGCAATTTAAGGCTGGGGTGATACAGAGAATGAACTTTTACAATGGCACACTTTGTCAATTTCACTGCTGTTATAGAATATTCCACTGTGGAAAGCTGTGGGGAATAACAAATAGCTCTTTATGGTACTGTAATGATTCCATATAAAACAGTTAATGACCCTTAGCCTGATTCGACAAAGGTCTTAAACTGCCATAAGGGAGGAGGATAACTAGTTAAAGTGTTTGGCACAATCATCCGTCTGTTGGTCCATGCATCCATCCCCCTGGCCATCCCATCATCCATTGCTTCAGCCCCTCTGTATTGCGCAACTCACCAGTTGGAACTCAGAGCGCCGTGCGTAGGCCTCCTGTATGCCGTTGTCGGTCCACAGGGCGCCCAGCGCCTGCACGTACAGCTGGAACTCACTGGGCTCCACCCCCGAGGCGCCGACACGCCCCTCCCACGACATCACCAGCATGCCCTGCTTCTCGTTCTCACAGCTCTGCCAGCTGATGCCCAGCTTGTCCCTGGCATCCACCAGCACACGCATGCCCTGCAGAGACAGCAGTTACATGTTGAATCAAATGTTGGTTTCTCAATCCTTACACAAAAAGAATCAGGAGGAGGGGGAGGAGGGGGAGGAGGGGGCTTGCTTAACAACCACCATTTCTCTGACATGAGACAGTGTTGTCTATTTTTATTTTTGTCTCCTACTTATCTTTTCATCAAAAATTCTGACTTCCCCGACTCCTTTCTCATGACTGCCTCAATATTTTTTTCTTCTGACCAAATGTACCGTGCTTGAACAAACACAAATATTTCCTGACCGCGGGATAAAAAAACTTTTGCACTGCCTGCATGTGCGTCTTCCTGGAAATAAATAAGCACATATTGAGTCTGGCTTGAAAACAGCAACTCCACTTTTTACAAGTGTATAATTAACAGTGTAACTCGTGTGTGTGTGACACACACCATGTCAAGTTATGTTCTATGTCTCTTCCTCTCACACACAAACACATGCATGTGTGTCTCCTGGTGGTTTTCTAAAGAGAACCATGTGGGACTGATCTGTATGGGAGGTCCCATCCTGAACGATCAAACTAACCAACAGACACACACACGTACACACACACACACACACACACACACTAGTTAGTTAGCTAGTCCATAACAGAACTATAAAAACACTCATGAATATATTTGGGCCCTCTGGTCTTCATTAGGGCAAAGAGCAGCTTCTGTGGATCTGTTTGAACCCGATACAGGAGTCAGCAGTTCGTGTGAACATATGAAAAACTGCTTTAGTGCTTGCAGCATGTCAGGAGAGGTGTGTGTGTGGGGTGGTGTGTGCATGTGCATGTGTTTGTGTGTGTAGTCTGACTGGGAAGCCCCCGCATGACTAAGTGGTGTGGTGTCCTTTTAAGTCTGATCCCTCATGGAAGACCTTTTCTCAGACTGGATGTCGGTCTCTCTCATATAAAAACAAAGATTTGTGTGTTTGTTTTTGGGGATGAGTAACAATGTTCACCGAAATAACTGAGGACATACTAGTACTTGGCTAATGTCTGTCATACTCTTGCCTCTTCACCCACGCACATGCACAAAGCACTCAAGAACCATGACGGTCCTGACTCTCAGAGGCTGAGTGAGCACTGAGTCAGGTCCACTCATAATTTTCATCTACGTCATCATCTCCGTCCGTGTGTGAACCAAACTGAGGCTCATCTTCTCTGTCTGTGTTTCTAGGCCCATCTGCATGTCTTCTTGTCTAAAACTTGTCTGTCTCTCCTCCTGCAAGCTTGTGTTTGCACAGCTGTCTGTCTTTCTGTTGGTCAGCCAGCTTGTCTGTCTGTCTGGCTTCTTAAATCCATAAAGTTTCGGTCTTTCTTTTTGTCACGTAGGGGCAGCTGATGTCATCGGCCAGAGCCGCTGCTACATAGAAGAGCTATCTCTTGGTTGACTTGTCGTGAGTGTCAGTGGCCCCCAGTATCAGACCACGTGTGAGTGTAGGAAAACACGACACACTGAAGTCATCGTTCTGACAGCGGCGGTGAATGGCACGGGCCGGCGCTTAGGCTGGCAGCTGGCGGAGGGCGGCTGAGCGCTGTCTTATTTATTATCATATTATTCATTTTCAAAGCAGTTCCATCCTGTGCGCGTGCCTGTGAGCCCCGCCAACTGTGCCGCCCTCCTGCTCTCCATCGGCGCCGGCCTTCTGTGCCCCGAGGACTTGACGCGGTGGGGGAGGGGTGCATGTTGGCAAAAGGCACCACACCACGGCGCAGGTTATATCAAAAGTGGTCAAAGCACGCCATGCAAGCAGGTAAACATAATCTAGTTTCGCCCCGCCCTGTAACACATCAAAGTATACTTTTGGAATCTTCCCTAGAAACTAATAAAAAGCTTCAAATTTACACAGGATGGACAAGTAGTTGTAATGGTGTACTTGAAACATGACTGATAGCTTTGACCTCTTCATCATTATAGACAGCAGGTGCACGTTTAGAAGAGAAGGGGAAAGTGTTGGAATTATGGGTAAAACTTTATTTGGACTGTTCATTGATAATTCTCAACTTTTAAATATATAATATTAAACTTTCAGCTGATAATCTGATGACACTAAGTTGAGTATTTACATTGGACAGGTTGACAGTTTAGCATCTACATTAACTCAACTGTGAAACTCAAAGTTGATACTGTAAGGTTAATGATATAAATTTAATATTAACATTGAAAAGTCCAAATATTTATTTTTTTTAAACTAGCTAATGGGTACAATTATGAAGTGTAAATATTTTTACTGATAGCTTACCAGCTAACCTATGATTGATGTATGCAAGTGGACTTTACTTAAATACATCAAATAGTTGTTTTTTGTTGTTGTTGTTGTAATTTATGAAGTGGAAATGTTTCTCTTTAAAGCCATAATACCACAGCCAGCTTCCTTCTCTTTATTGGAGCTTTAATAACTGAGATTTAGGAGCAGGACCACACCTCTACTGCACGTCTCCCTATCATTTACCTTTGTAAGCCTACCTGCTCTGCACACCTGTCTGCTCTCGCTCTGCTGTGCTCCTCCCTCCCTCTTTGTTCCCTCTCCTCTCTCTCTTTATCACAGGGCTCCCATGGGTGGTCCAGTATGACTGGGAGCCACCGCAAAGCCTTGTCTAAAACCTCACCTTCCTCAAACAGCAAGCCATACCGTTCAGACCTGTCCGGACTTCACCACTGTAATATTTGGCGTCATTAAACGTCACATTTGGTTGGTTGGTCTGGTCCTTGGCTTGTGAATCAGAGAGTGAGGCATCCTTTCAGCTATGAACTTTTGGCTTAACTTTGGCTTGACTCATAGCTTTCAATTGTACACTAACACTGCATGTAGCAATACTTTGCAATTTTCCAACTCTTTTCTTTTCTCTTTTCTAACTTTTTTTTATATTTGCAATGAGGTTGCATTTTTCACGAGCACTGCTCTTCATCTCTAGTTGCTGGAGAAATGTGTTTTTTTAATGTTTTTTTTTCACAAGGTAGAAGGTTCTCAGACCTGTGAATAACAATAGCTAAACCAGGGTCAAGGGATTATAAAGAATGCAGCGTCTTGTTAATTTGGCCATTTCTTCTGTTATTTATATGTACTTATTATGTGATGACAGGTGCCATTATCTTGTATTAGAGTCAGATTTAGAGGTAGGTCCGGGGATTATAGGCATGTAGTTTCCTGATCTGGCCCGCATGGACTGCCCCTGTATCCTGGTGTTTCGGTGTGTAAGGCGTCATATTATCTAGACTCTGTAGAATTGCAGGCTGTTATCACCCTCATCTGTACCAGCACTGTGTGGCAGTCAGAGCGGATGCACTCATCCCTCAGGAAGAGTCTGGTATTGTTAGCTTGGTAAAGGAGGCCCAGTCATGACAGCAAACAAAGGGACAGCACACAGACTTCAGGATAGTGGACAGGATAAAAATATGTATGACAACAAAGCAGCATTGGATAAAGGTTTGTGTGAGTGAGCATGTGTGTGTGTGTTTGTGTGTGTGTGTTTCCCCCTTTTTTTTTTAAACTCATCACCAGGTTAAACAGTTCATGTCTCTAAAATGTTGTCACATTTTCAAGAACCAAGAAAAGCATCAGTGTTTTTAGCTTTACCACCATGTGTGTTAAAGTTTTATCCAACAGGCGTTGACAGGTTTCATTACCTCAAGGATCAAAACGAAAGTTTAAACTCACAGAGTAATCCTTCCTTCAGTTGGAGTAAAAAAGTCACCCACGCTTTTCACAACAGCAATTATAAACCTGACAGTTTACAAACCATTAGAGGCCAAAGTCTAAACTTCTGGACTTTTAGTGTTACTTAGGTAGTAGGCCCAATGCTACTCATTTTCCCTTAAAACCTTCTCCTTACCTTTATTACATTTTCATAGATAGTGTCCCGGAAATCCAAAAGTGCTTTCTGATCAAACTCTTTCCCGTTAATGATGCGCATCTGCTTGAGGAATGTGGACTTTCCGCTCTCCCCGGCCCCGAGCAGGAGGATCTTGACCAGGCGGCGGACGGCTCTCCTCTCCCGGGCGAGCATCGCGTCTATCTCCCTGCTCCTCCGCCGCGCCTCCCGCTCCTGCGCCGCGTCCCGCTCCCGGCTCCTCTCCTTGCTGCCGCCCGGGTCCCGGCTGGCCTCGGCCGGGAGCAGACAGCGGCTCAGGGTGCGGACCACTCCCGACATGGCGAGTCGTCGAAAAGTTCAAAACTTGGGTAAAAAATGTTTCATCATAGGATGTGACTTCTTGTCTATAGGCCCGGGATTGAAATAAATCCTCTCCGGTTACATCCACTTTAAAATAACGTCTCCTGTGCCCGAGAGTGAATTAATAAGACTACATTTAGATTCACCGGGTGAGCCCGTTATCTAGCAGCGCACTCCCAGCTCATCTCCAACCGGGAGACAACCCGTGTCCATCTTGGTTACACCGCGCCAAGCACGTCCGATCAAAAAAATCACATTGGATGGGAGAGAAAGAAACGAAGAAATGCCCCCAAAGTGATGTAGTTCTTGTAAAAGTTTTTGTTAAGTCTTGCAACAAGTTCAAATGTGGAGAAAAGTTGGTAAGTGATAGGCCTTGTCCAGTCCAAAGCAAAACAATTGAAAAGGCAAAGCAAAGGCAGGGCTGACTATGAAGAGTGGGACAGCCTATCCAGACTCTCCAAACACCACTAGTGGTTTGTGAACTTGGGTAACAGAATGGGAGCAGCTCCTCCGGGCGGCGGCTGGACGGTTCACGCCGGGACGAGCTCACCGTCAGGCGGCGCCAACACACCGCAGAGACAGAGCGGGACAGCGGCTCCCAAACTGGACTGCAGGGGGTCAAGAGTTTAATTAACACGTTTATTTCACTTCACTAACTCGAAGCAAAGAGAGAGTTCTCATCATGGTGTCCTACAACGATCCAACAACAACCTATTTTGTGCATGTAAAGGTCATGACTAAGGTATACTACTACTACTACGAGAGCTACTACTACTATTAATAATAAAATAATGATAATAATAATAGGTTACGCTGTCGCTCTATATAAAAGATATACTAAAAGTGAAAAAAATGTAAGATGGACAATAAGACAAAAAAATGGAACATGGAAAAGATATCATAAACATGCTTAGAAAAAAACAAGATTTCAAATCAAGGGAAATGGGTATGCGAGATGAAACGACGCCCTCCACCTTTGTGATGTCATCATAAACTATGTCGTCATTTTTTTTTTTTTTTTGGTGCAGATAGTCTTTGCTTTTGTACAGTAATATGGTTTCACTGTCTCCCCACTTGTAGTGTGTGTTCTGTAAGTCATATCAAACAACCAAACATTTCTTTTTGGGAGGTGTGTTAGGGCCAAAGGTTATGAAGTGATACCTATTATTTGAAAAAAAAAAAAAACAGAAAAAAAAACTGACAACTTTTTTGACAAAGTGACTGCTGGCATGAAAGTGAATCATATAATGGCGTTGCTGTGAAAGTTATGAGTTCTAATAGTAATAGTTAATGTGTTTGAGGATATAGATGAATATTCTTTTTGAAATACTGAATGATTAATTACAGGCAATCGTTTTCCAAAACGAACACCCCTGGCTGGATTTTCAAGTTTCATTTATCAAACTTAAAGTAATTTTGGACGATAGCAGCTCACTATTTTAACCATTAGGAGCCCAAAAGCAGCTTCGGATCTTAAGTACTTTTTTGGCTGTTCCTTAGACTTTCTCCATCAGCCACCACAGCTCTAATGAGCACCCTCTGTTTTTTGTTTTTGTTTTGTTTTTATTTGTTTATTTCTTCGTTTGTCCATTACATACTCTCTTTCTCAGACCACACTGACTGGATTTTGATTAAACGTGGGAAAATGAATGATGCATGTCACCGTGTTCCAGCGTTTTCACTATTACACTGCTATTGTACAAATGTGTTATCCTGTCTCAGCTTCATGTATTATCATATCTCATTTTCTCTAATTTGCCTGTTAATTGTAAAATACTGAATAGTTATCCACCTCCAGGTCGTTTCTAATTATCAGATGAGACTAACTGAAAGGGGAAAAATCATCAAATCAATCTTCCACCCTGCATGTGCAGCCTGTGATGAGGGGTTGTGAGGAGGCATGGCTTCCTTTTGAAGGCTCGTAGGCTAAAAAGGTTGAGAACCACTTCCCCAATCAGGGTCTACACGTACACACTTACCCCAGCTGTATTAGGCAGGCAGGTGTTGGTTCCTCAGGTTTTAGGCTCCTGGCTCTGCTGAGAGTGGGCGTGGAGGGGGGGGAGGCTCCAGGATGCTTGGATGCAATGCTGAGCCCTTTTGAGGTGACGTGGCACTAAATCAATGCAACATCTGTGATGGGAGGTGCCCACTTGATAGCTGCAGTGACATACCCACAGTCACACACACTCAACATCTGACATTTAGATTAGGTGGTTAATGAATGATGCTGCCTGTCTGATGGTCCTGTAGATTTATGACAGCCCGGCCTGATGTCCTCTACCGTCACCACTTGTAAGTTAGTGCATCATTCTTTTGACGTCTGAATTGGGCTTCTGTATGGATGCTCACCTTGGATTCTACTCACACTTTACGCACATTTTAATTTGTTGCCCACATTTTTATTTATCATGTAAAGCCCTTTGAGCTGTTCTGATAAGTGCTGTATAAACAAAGGTTATCATTACTCAAAGGTTAATATTTGCTTCCTTTCACTTAATGTTATATGAGGTGATCTTTCAGTGAGGCTTCAGTTTGAAATAAGCATCAATTTTTCAGTGAATTGTGTTATATATTCTGTCAAAAAAAAAGAAAAAAGACTAACCATTTTGAGCTGACCTAAGTGTTGTAGTGACCTACTTTGCTTTACTGCGGAGAAGTGATTTTTGACTAAAAATTGGCTGGCTGAAGAGAAAAGTAGAGCAGGAGACAGTTTTGCAATGCATGGTGCAGGTCTGCGTTAATGACTGGGCCTCTCTCCTAACATCTGAATTCTTCCTCCAATGGTTTATATTCCATTAACGAGGCGAGCTGAAGACGATTGAAAGTCCACATTTCTGCCCAAGCCAGTCAGCCTCTCAGGAAAACTTTACTTTTTCACTCCGCCACGGCAACATGAGACCCTGACAGCTTACCTGCCAGGCCAATGGCAGCTTCTGTCTGGTCAGTCAGCCAGCAGGATCCGGGCTGTTTCAGGGCCAGATTCACTACAAGACCAAGCAGCCTGATACAGCACCAGTTTGGACATCAGACCTCGAGTGGTGAAACAGACTTCCTTTTTCTGCGCACCAACTGGCTGCAGTTATCGAGATGATTACTGTTAGCCAATGGAGGTGGACCAACCAGGAGTCAGCCAACTGGATGAAGCAGAGGACATGGAGGTGGAAGGATACGAATGAGCCAGAGGAACTGAGCCCACCAGAGAGAAACCATTCAAAAGAGGGAGAGGACATGGAGGTCAAACATTACTTTAAATCTCTGCTTCACCCCCCATCTAAGTTTCCTCAAAGCTTTTATTAAAAGTTTTCCTACGAACATGGACAGGAATATAATTTGATACCAGTTTTCAGTCGCTTTTTCAATTTTTGTCATCTAGACGTGGATGTACGTGATGTCACCTGAATCAAACCTGTGTCTTCTGACTGTTCCAAGTTCATAAGTTACCTTTTCTTCAGCAAAAATATCAACATGTCAGACTAAATTAGATGAAAAAGAACAGATTGAGCAAAGACGTGTTTATTGAATAAAATTTGGGGGTATGCTCCCGCGAAGATAAAACCATTCGAAAAGGGAGACGAGGATGATCCCTTGAGACTGGCCATAGGAAGGACTCAAAGGCAAAGGAATCCTTCATTTCTTTTAACAGAGGAGTGAAATAAAGTCACATCTAAAGAATATGCTAATTTTCTAAAGCCAGAGCAGCTGTCATCTAATCTGCAGATTATTCACTCACTGAATGTCAACAGTCACTCATTGATACTGCTGCTGGATGTTGGTGATGCGGTGAGATGAATTCTCTCTCGAGGCAAATATTTTCAAAACTAAAGCCAGAGCAATAGATTTTAGGTACAGTCCAGACCTGCATTGGTGGATAGCTGTAAAATTTATGGGCACTGCTGCTTATCAGACTTTGTGTTGGAACAAATACTGTAAACACAGATGCAATGTGGAAGGAAAGTCCAGCAGCGTTATTTTTTTCCTACAGAAAATGAAGCACATTTAAGGTGCAATGATGTCCTTAACTGTATTGTAGCTGAGTATTAGTGAAACTGTTTTAATCCTCTGTAACCCTGCTTAGGGCATCTTAAGCCTATAAAACCAATTGGAGAGCAGGAGTGGGGAAACTCGTCAGTAACATTATTGGTGACGCAGGTAACTGAAAACTTTGAGAGGCATGGGGTGACGACCAGTACCGTTCTTGATTGTCTCAGTTTGAGCTCTTGGCACCACTTCAATCTGCCTAAACTCAGGAGCAGAAAAATCAAAGACTTATTTATCCCCACTTCAATGAGATGGGGAATTTGCACATAAATTGACGCAGTGCTTTTTGCCTGAGCCAGAATTGCACTCTGCTGAGCTCTTGACTCCTTAAATGATCCTTTCAACCGATGCCGGTCTGCGTGATATGATATCTTATGGAGATTTGTTCTTTGGTTTTATGTTACATATTTCATTGTTATATGTTACTGAAAACCCAGGCTGCAGAGCTAATTCCCCTTATGAGAAAGTTGATAATTCATCACCATCATCATCATCATCATCATCCTTTATTTCAACAGGGAGGACAATTGAGATCAAACTCTCTTTTTCAAGGACGCCCTGATTACAAAACATCCAGGCAAAATAAAATAATTAAAAGCAATAAAAGCAATGCATAAGGCTATAAATAAAATTCTGTCCTGCTGCAGAGGTTTTCAATCATACCATCTTGATCTGAAACTCCACCTTCCTTTCCAAACAGTCACCACACACACACACACACACACACACACACACACACACACAAACAAACACTTTCCTGTCTCTCTCTCTCTCTCTCTACCTATCTAATAAGTACAAATGCCAAAA
>OMLF01011897.1:8704-20219 GCA_900302615.1 Holocentrus rufus
TTTGTAGGCTGAGAAGAGACACACACTAGAGATCTATTTCACACTCCCACGGGGCTTTTTTAAGAGAGCGGAATTTTTTTTTTCTCCCTGCCCCCGTGGAGAAATGAGAGAAACAAAAGATGGCTTGGCAAAGAAAAGAGAGAGTGAATTGGAGAGAAAGAAATGTGGGGCAGAGGAGCCTTCAAATCTTCAGCTATACTTTAACATCAGCATTGTAATGAATCCTGCAGATACGCTAATCAAAGCAGAATGAAAAGACGCAGAGGGAAGAGGCGGAGTGCAAAAAAAAGTACAAAAAGAATGAGAAAGTCTAAGCAGAAAATAATACATAGAATACCGGCCCGGGAAAAGACAAAGCAAATTGACAGAGCGAGACTGAATGTAAGCAAGACTGAAAAAGCCACGCAGCAAGAAAAGGAGCGGTTACGCAGCGAGAAGGCAGTAAAAGACAGAGCCGGTGAGCTAAAATCAGCACGCAGAGCCAGCTGCAGCGAGCCAGAGAGAGTGTTTAAACAAGTGTTGTGACTCCTACACGGCCCACGCTGCATATCGAACCACATCAGTATACCACAGTACAGGTCCAGCAGGTCATCAGCAGTAACAGCAGCGGCAGCTGAGAATAGCCTTGTAAGGCTTTGCCGACTGTCAGCCTGCTGCTCGGATTCTGAAGCAGCGCGCTCTGGCTGGCTGCAGAGCTACAGCACGGTGTTTCATGTGAAGCTCAAGGGGCTGATGGGAGGTGTGTGTGTAGGGTGTATGTAGGCTAGTGGTAGAGCGAACACAAACAGACAGAGCAGGGACGGGAGGAGGAAGACATACACACATCAAAAGGAGGAGATACAGGATAGCTGAAGCATGCTTTGCCATGCTTTATAGCTCAGGCATGTTTTGCAGTGCTGCAGAAGGAAATTCAATTTAAGAAAGAGAAGGCTTGTCTCTGCTGTATATGACAGTGCAACACAGATACGTCTCTATAACCAGTGCCTGCTTAAACAGTTATGGTTTAGGGGCATATGAATAGGAGGTGGAATATAAACCATGTCATTGTGCCTGGATGAGCAAAGCCTCTGAAAATACAGTTGAGTATATTCTTACATTATTGTATTTGTGCCCAGTGGTGAGTGGTGCGTGGGAGCAGGAGTGTGCGTATTAATGAAGATGACATCCCCTGTAATAGTATTATATGTGGATTAGATGCAGGAACACCATGGGTGCACACGCACACACACAGGCACACACACACATAAATAATGCACTATAAATAATAACATCTGGTAGGAAAAACATCTGCAATGTTGTTTTCATACCCAAATTTATTTTGGGGGGGAGAGCATTCTCAAAATATCTTTCATTTTCTCACGTCATGGAGAAATAAACATCTCTCTTTGTGCAAATTGCTTTTCTACAGTAATAGGAAGTAATTTTTCAACTCAAACTAACTGAAAAGGTGCGGCACTAGACGATTGATAAGGTATTCAATGCCTCAGCAGAATATATTGTACGTTCTAAATGTGACTGTCTCAACATTGTAGAATAATTCCCCCGAAAGTTCTTTAATAGCTGCCGTGCATGTTACTGAAATAAATAAGTGGCTATACAGTCTTCCCGGTACACTGACACTCCTCCTTTCTCTCCATGTGAAAGTACAAAATATTAAGGACACTTCACTTGCGCTTTTCATGAAGTACACTGATGAGATGAATCCTGGGAAAAAAACATTATCCCTCACTGATTTCTCTTATTAAATATTCGGTATACTAATTGCAAATGAGGAAATGTAGATAAAGGGAACCGAACGAGTTTGAGAGGGGTTTTTTAAGCTTTCAGACAAGTGAGATGTAAATTGTGCAAAAGTGGCTGCAACTCAATATCAGGAAGTCTTCTCAATTATTTTGGCACATTAATCTGCTCCACACTCGATGACACTGCATCATCCACCTGCCTTGGTTTAAGCTTTTACGGTGCAATCTGTAGCACTTGTAGTGCCGCAGAAAAGATGAAACGGTGAATAATTCAGGTTAGCTATAACTCCCTTCGGTAAGTGTGTGGTTCAGCACCACTTCATGGCCCGAGGCCCTCTTCACTATTATTACATCTAATGTTCTGTGTGTTGACTTCCAGGCATTATTGAACATGAAACGAGACGATGAAACACGTTTGCATCCAGCCGTGATGGTGCATGCGGCGAGACGTGCATCTATATGCCGAGAAAGACATAATGGAGCGGATGTAGAGGCGATGGAGATAGAAAAGAAAGAAAGAAGGAAAAATGAAAAACAAAGAAAGAAAGAAAAAGAAAGAAGGCTTGGATTTCTAAGGCAGCAGGGGAGATTCATCTTATCCCACTGAGAATAAGTTCGATCATAGAGCTCACTGTTGTGCCTTAGTCAAAGGGGAGATCCTAAAGGCTAAGGCTCACAAAGCCTCTCATTTCTTCTGCCTCTCCTTTAAGTTGGACTCACACCCTGCATAGCATCAGAAATCCTATACTGTACTGTGCATCAGCCACGGGAAGAAAAGTTCAAAAGGATTTCAGCTCCACGGTCAGAAGGGTGAGTTTGAGCGCCTAAATATGTACGAACATGTGTTTGTGTGTGTGTGTGCATGTGAATGAGAAAAAGACAGAAACAGAGAGAGAAAGAGAGAGAGAGAGATATGACAGAGACAGCACCCTGGGACATCTGGGGAGCTCAGGGCCCTGGAGGGGAGGAGATAGCTGGTGAACTTCAGGGCTTCTGCCTGCAGGGACTTTTTCAGCTGCAGCACGGAGGCCCCAGTGGAGATGGCTTTATTCCAAGGAGGGCTGATGTTTGGGACTGCATTGTTATTCAAGACTATATGCGGCCATTTCCTACCACACACACACACACACACACAAACACACACACTGGCAGCACAGTGACACTTAGTTCAGATGGCACAGCCCAGACAGCTCGGAGCTGAGATGCCTTGCTGGCATGCTGCTGTCACCTACATCCACAGTTCTCACTTCCTTATCATTCATTATCACCTGAACAATTCTGTCGCTGACTCACATTCAATCAGGAGCGAACCTGTTATCTGTAACCAAACAGAGAAAATCAATGGGTGATTTCAACTATTTTTTCTTGTTTTTTTTTTTTTTTTTCTTTTTGGCTTGTTACTGATCTGCTCGGGATTTAACTTTGTAGTTCACCCACTGTGGATTCGGTTTCTAGCATAGCGATGTTCCAGCTTCTACTGTATAAAGTACTCCATATTCATAGAGCAAAGTCATGCTTTTATATTCAAGCATGATATCCCAAATGAGCCCTGACTGAGAGAGAGGAGCAATGTGTTCGCCGGATGACTAGGATTGGCCTTTGAAGCAGGAACAAAGAGAATTCTTGCTGTCCTCTCTGCTGACAGCCTTCTTTCTTTCTTTCTTTCTGTCTTTCTTTCTATCTTTCTTTCTGTCTTTTCCTTTCTTTCTCTCTCTCTCTCCTTTTCTTCCTCTCCCTGAATATAGCACCTGTATAATAACCTATTCCTTTTCAACCTGCCGTTCCATGAAACAGAACTGGTGGTGATTCATGGCTCTTTCTCTAAAACGTGGACCCAAGGAAGTTTCACTGGCGACATTCAATTTGACTTGCTCTGACTCTAATAGATCTCTTATTAGAGATGCTTGGAGGGACAGATGATTCAGGTGGACTGCAAGGTCAGATGCACTGTCTCTGTCACCAGTGGGGATACACAGTTGTAAATTTAAAAGCACAGACACACACTCATACACACACACACACACAACCACGCTGAACACGCATGTTGACACGGATGTGGCCAAAACGCGGCCTTGCACACGCATGATGCTCGCACAAGCAGAGCTGCAAACACACTGACCTCGTTTTGAAGCCGGTGAAGTCACACCTCTGTGCTGTGAGCTATTTTTAGCCGTCGTGTCCTCAGACAGTTAACCCACAATGCCCTCACATCTCACTGCTCATGTACCCCTGGTGGGACAGCTTTATAGTGCCTGAGCCCGACTCATTCCAGGCTGCGCGCATATGCACAGATAAACACAGACACGTAAACACACAGAGACGTACACACGTGATCTTTGAAGCATGAACACAGGACACGCTTGCTTTTGGCTCAAAAAACAACTGATGTATGCAGTCTTTCAGATAAATTTGCAAACGCAGTTGCACTCTCATATGCCTCTGCTGCCATATGAATGAACATATGCAGTGACGGATAAATCATAAATAGAACAGAGTAGTGTATTTGCATGTATGCGTATTTATGTCTGTGCATAAATGCATATATTATAACACTGCACATTGTTATATTCTTGCCTGTAACACTGGTATTTTGGGCAATTTTGATTTAATGATTGCTAATTTTATGTTAATATCTATTACATTACGTCTACTACATGATGACTGATGATATACTCTGCTCTGACATGTAGCATATGTGAGCTGAACTGGTATGGAGATTGGCCAACAAACTGCTCCAGGTGTTTCTCGTGTTCCTTAGTCAGTGGCTCTGACTCAGAGCCCACACTGCTGTCAGCCCCTTGTTTAATAATGTATCCCTCTCTCCTCCCCAGACCACTGCATCTTTCCCTTTATCCTCCACTCACCCTCCCCTCGCCTCCCTCGCACCTCCCCAGTGTGGGGCTACTACCTGAGGCCACACACTGCTCTCTGTTCTCGGGGTCCCATGTCGCTACCCGCCTCTCTTTGTCTGCCTCTCTCTGAACCACCGTCGTTCCTTCCCTCTCTGCTTTCATCTCTGTTTTCAAATCACACAAAGGGGATAGAAGAGAGCTGCGCTATTTGATCTTGGTTTGTGTGAGGTCTGCCTGCATGCTTGTGCAAGTTTATGTTTATATAGTGACATATTATCTCATGGACATGTAAGCAATAATGCACGACAAAGTGTGTACTATTTTTGTACGAGTTAAACTAAGATCTGGAACGGACTAGAAATGGAGACTATTCAGAGGCTAGTCAACTGCAGACACCTTGGATTTGCCAAACTTGATTAAATATGGAACTTACATAAAATCACAATAATTTTGATGTAATCAGGATTATATGAAGCGAGGCAGGACGAGGCAGCTAATGGCTAACGTCAGCTAATGTAGTAAGCATAATGTAAGACAAGCACCTCATGTAGCTTTTAGTTTATTGTTGTCATGGTTACAATAAGTTTTATACTGTCAGCATTGATACAGGTAGCAGGAACTATAGTTAAGGTGTCCCAGAATAGGCTATGAATTTAACCAAGAGTGGCAATGGTTTAAATGCTGTTAAATCACATAATATAATATTTTGCGATGCATGCTGCGTGTTATTTGATTGTTTATTTTTAACATTTACTCACGTTGTGTCATTTTCAAATGCCAAATGGTGTCAAACTTAACTTGAAATTAACTGCTGACCCTGCTAACAAAGACGGCACAAACAAAAGGACATGGACGTGACAAAAATTTTTAAGGCGACATGTTTTTCAGGGATTATTTCCCTGTGGAGGCTTTTATTTCTTCCAGTGGGTGTCAGGTGATTGACAGTAAGCAGAGTGTAACATAATGTGCACTCTGATATGAAAACCCTCAACTCGGGCACAAAGAAATAATGATAAAACCGAGAAACTGACAAAACCAAATTAAGGCTTCATGTTTGCTGTGATGGATTATCTGTCTTAAGCAATTTTCAAGTCTGTGAAAGTTGTTTTCATTCTGTGCAAAAACAAATGGCAGCAAATAGCTTCTTCTGGATGAGGGAAAACATGCCCTGACTGTGTGCCGACGCCAAAAGAACACAATGATTGGCACAAACTTGCAAAAACGCCAGCGTTGTTGTTTTAATGGCGAGGCTGCAGTCTCTGAATTAGATATAGACTTCATGCCTCCATGGTTTCATTGCTCCAATGACGGTGGCCGAGGAAGCATCAGGATGTTTTTGACTAACAATATTTGTCCACCCCAAGCTCTTTCCTAAAACACTACAGGCTTTTTTTCCTATTCTGAATGTTCAACAGGAACATCAGAGGATTTTATAGATACTGTTATGACTAGTTTTATTATCAAGATCAACACGGTACTAGAGGCATAGAGAAAATCAGCCCCCTGTTCTGTGCTGTGAAAAGCACAGAGATGAATTATGCAACAGAGAAGGAGTATGAAAAGCCAGAGAGAGAGAGAGAGACAGAGAGAGAGAGAGAGAGAGACAGAGAGAGAGAGAGAGAGAGAGAGAGAGAGAGAAAGAATAAGTTGATACACACTCACACATGTACGCGCATGCACGCACCCGCACTGATACAAAATTCCTTTCCGAACCCAATTAGGCTCTGCATGTCTTTTTGATCCATGGCACTGCATTGATGCAAAACCAACACAAACAAAAGCGCTCCTCTAGAGATTGCATAAGCCAGCATAATGTGAATACCTCTCTCCACTCTTTCTCTTCTCTCACCTCTGTTTCTCTCTCTCTTTTCTCTCTCTCTCTCTCTCGTCTCTTGTTCATTCTCTCTTTTCAGCTCGGTCCATTGCCAGGTACAGCCTTGATTTTTGTATTTTAATCCAACACAGAAGGAGACGATCAGACAGAATAAGAGAGGGAATCATAAATTAATTACAGAGACTAAGCAAGAAAACTGAAACCCGACGAGTGCCAGGAAGACACAAACTTCCAAGGTAAAAGTATTTTAAACTCGCTAAATACCAAAGCTCTAATTTCCTTCAGGTCATTAAAGATCAAACAGAGAGAGAGAGAGAGAGAAAGAGAGAGAGAGAGAGATGCTTATGTCTATTGCCACTATTAGATGCCGCAGCACATGCCTCCCTCTGATCCCTGATTTGGTGCTGCGAGTCGGGGGCCGGGGGTTTAGGGTGCGGTTGATGATTGAGTCAGCGTTTGTCTATTTTAGGTCAGGGAGAGACTTTTCACAACAGTGTTTCACTCTGGTTCCTGTCGCAGCGAGTGTTACCCATCTCGACATGTGCACCCAAACATACGCACGTTCACACGCACACACAATGTGACAAACACTTGGTATCTTACTCACCTTCAGTGGTTTTCAGATGAAGCATCAGAGGTGCATGTGGGAGAAAAGACAGAGGACAGGACGTCAGTGACGGCAGAAATCAATACGTCACACTATTTCTTATAATATTCCATGTTTTACCTCTCAAGAAAGCCGTTTTAGCTAACAAGCTCAATTCAAATAAGTTTCTCCATGCCTTGAAAGCAAAAGAAAGCGCTGTACGTCGCCATAAAGAAGATGTAACTGTCATTAAAGTGTCATCCGTCCTCATCGACTGTATTCAGAGCCACATTGGGATTATAACTGTCACACACGAGTCACCGGCCCATCTCCTGTGGCGATTTCTCCCATTCAAAAAACTAATAGTGGCGCTGAATTTCCATGAATCTCATTGTCTTTATCAGAATGGATTGATGCCCATTCAGTCGGTCTCAATTTGTCTCTCTGGAGGCTCTCTCTCCTCCTTCTCCGCTCCCTCTTTCTTTCCAATATGCCTGTTGATGAATCTTAAGTGCGATGATCCACTATCGCCGTTCCCTGCCTGTCCTCATGTGCCCTCTGCGGAATTACACGTAAGCCAGTCCTAAATCATTATTTGTCAACACTCATAAAAACAAAGTCATCTCGTGACTGGGGCTAGATCGAGAGCGGCATAAATACTGAGTTGAATTCAGAGTTGTCGGTAAGGCTGTTAGCCTTTGGGCTGCCTGTATGGTTTTAAGCATAAATTATATAATAAGAGTATAGACATTGAGATTAATGGTTAATGTCCTGTCTGTGTTTTTACAAAAACTTGCCGAAATGCCACAGGCGAGGTTATGCTTAGTGTTGGTGTAAAGGCAATCTTCTCCAATGGCCACCCTTCATTTTTTAATGGAATCTGCAGCGATGACTTTTTTGACATTCAGTCCGAAGGTAAAGTAAGTGAGCTCATGGGGGGGTTGGCATGCACCACCTTACATAAACATAATCCCACATTTCAATAAAAGGCCATTTAGGATTAGTTCAGAACACACTGCCCCTCAGCAAAAAAAAAAAAAAAGCTAATCTCTTTTCACCTTCTTACTTTTTCCTCTCTCATCCATTTCCCCCTCCACTCCCATCCCTTTCTAAAAAGCCACAGCTGGCATAGACTTGCATAGTGCGGCATTGCCAAAACAGTGTCCATTAGTGCGGACCTCCTCTGTCTACTGATGGCTAATACCTGTTAACGGGTTTGAATCCAGTCTGGACGCAGCTATAATTACTGATTTACCGACCCTTCGATCGACTCTTCCTCTGAATATGAAAAAGCCTAATCACCAGCCTCTAACCCTGGCAACTGTCAGCTGCCAAAACAGGGGTTGAGGTAGCCAGGCTGACGGGGTCTGATGGGGCGACGCTGAGATGCATTTCTCTGTGACAGAATGCGTCCCTGCCTGGCTCCGAGCCGTAATGAGCCCCGCACACGAGGAGACGCAGGTTTTGGATGGCTAGCAGGTTGTGGAGAGACATTAAGGGGCTGCGCTGTATGCAGAGCTAAGTGATAATAGAATTGGAGTCAGGCTATTTCCTGCCTCCCCTCTGGTGTTATGGGGATGCGTAGGGCGCCACCGCTCCCTCTGGATTGGACTAATTGCGGTATTTGTCAGTGGTTCCATTAGAAAACATTTCATTTCCACACGAGTTATTGTAATGTGCTAGCAAAGCACAGGGCAACCAGGAGTTCAGAGCCACTCCACAGTTTTCAATGTAAACAAGGCCATCGAGCTGCTCGGAGATGGGAGGAGGAAAATGAGAACATGAGTGTCTAATCTACAAGTCCCCTGCCTGATGTGCAGGCGTCCCTGGAACAAGACTTTAATTGGTCAGAGGGGGCAAGATCTCACATGCCTGACAGAGGAGGCACAGACTTGCATACGGATGCTGAGACTCACTCCTTGCCTCTCTCCTCCACAAAGAAGCAAATTGCCCAAACACAAACACATATGCACATACAGATTTGCACACACAATAATAAATGCACCCGTGCTTGCTCGCACATATACACACGCACAAAGCTTAGGCTTAAAGATTGGGAGGCATTCCAGGCAGCTGTTCTATTTATATACCCTGCTAACTAATTACAGTGTTTTCCTGTCCATCCATGCGGAAGAGATTTACCATACAGAGATGGAGAGATACATAAATAGCTGAAGGCCCACACATTACACACACACACGCAGACATACACACACTCATTCAAAAACACCCCTACACATAGGGCAGTAGGACTGTTTAGCATCACACAACTGTCTCCACTAGCCCACTATAGGGATGCACTGCTAGCTGTAATCACATGATGCTGACAGCGTTAACCACAGGCAGGAAAAATGCATGACAGATGGCTGTTCTGGGGAATATAGAAAAAACACAGCTGCCCATTCATCAATCACTGACTAAACCTAATGAGATCTTTAGACAGTCTTAGTTGCGGCTTTAATCTCTGTAGCCCGATTCTCTGCCTCACAACAATCAGATAAATGTATGCGCAAAGGGAAACAATGGTGAGCAAAGTGGAGTGAGTCGTGGAACACCTAACGTGGAAAGCCATGCTAATACAGAGATGGGATGTGGCAGGATTGAGGCCACGGTCAAACCTCCGCAACAGGCTGGTGTTTGGCGAGTCGCTCCCGGGGGAGATTACAGGGGGGTGGGAGGTAGGTGATGGCAGGATTTGTGTGGTCAAAGGTCCTTGACCCTCAATCGGGATTTTACTCCCGATTAACTACTAACACATGTTAGTGCTGTGCATGCAATAACATACGCATCAACAGCGCATGCATGTACATATCAACATGTAAGCACATGCTCACATGCAGAGAGTGTAGTGCATGGAATGTAGTCATGAGCTTCTGCACATACACACACACACACAAACAAAACAGAAACCTATTGTGTAAATTACCTTTTGATACACTTTCATTCTGGTTTTTTCTTTGCTTTATGCAAAATTGCCAAGGGTCAATTGAGCTGACGACCCTTAAGTCTCAACTGACGAAAATGTGAAATAAGCATTAGCATAATTATTATAATTAGCATAGTACACCTTTAAGTTTTGCTTTACGCTTGTATTGAAGGTTGTTGTTATGAAGGACGTCTTGGTGCTCATCAGTAGTATTATATGATATATACCAACGGTCTTCAGGGAAAGCTATAATGTATGCATAATTAGGTGGTTAATAGCTTTGGTAAAGGCTCCCTTCCAGTAATGCAAGTTATGCAAGTTCAGTAATGCAAATCAAGTTGCACAGAGAGGGGAAAGTATCAGAGGGGAGGAAAGAATGTAGCTGGGAATACAGCTACAGAGACCCTCAGATGCTACATCTGGAGTTACCATGGCAACCATTCCCCAGGAGTCAGCCAGCTGACAATCAAGTCCTGTTAACACTGTGTGTCTGTGTGTATGCGCGCGTCTGTGTGTGTTCCTGTCACCAGGCTGATGGGGCGAGACAGAGTTTAATCTCAGCAGATTAAGTGTGTTTGCCTTTATCATAAGACATCCCATAAAAGACGGCGCAGAATCAGAATCAGACAGGATTTATAGGATTTCCACACTAATGACTGGCCTATGGAGGATAGCATGGAATAAACTCAAGATGGGATAACGGAAGAGATGAGAGAGGAAGAGCGCATTAGTTGAGACAGAGAGGGGAGGAGGAGGGGGACCAAAGGGTGAGAATGAGGGTCAAGGGAGAATTAGAGACGAAAAACAAAAGAGAGCGAGACAGCGGGAGAGAGGCACAGTGCATGGTTTAATTAGAGGGGCTATAAATAACCCGGGGCCTGACATTTGAACATGGAGACCTACTGAATGTCTCTCTGTGTTTTCTGCTGGATATGCTTGATGTCTGAACACATGCCACCAATTTATGAACTCTCCCCTTCCTCTCTGCACCGCTTGCTCCCCCTCAGCCCCCCAACTCCCTCTCCCTCTCTCTCTCTCACACACACACACACATACACAAACACACACACGTCAGTCATGTCTCCATATAATCCTTGCTATATATGTAGCAGGAGGGAGTGAAAGTGACATATCAAAAGCAGCTTTTAGATTAGCTGTCAAGAAGAGGAATGAACACAGACAGACACAACACTCTGCATGATGTCAATACCCGGCGACTTATAGCTTACTCCGACATCCAGTGGCAATATCCTACAGTCAAAAACACATCTGTCACTTTCTGTTGACGCTGGAACATAAACTTTCTGGGAGGCGTTTGCCGACAAGTCTATTACATTTCAATAAAGCGTCGAAATGAAAACATGATACCCCTTTGGGTCAATGAGATCAAAACAGAAATCCCATTCGGTCTTGGGCGACTGTGTTTAGCATGAGGTGTTTGTAACGCTCTAATGTCATTTTCCCCGGCCCTCATGCCCCCCTATAGCCCTGCATCCATCTCCAGGAAAGTTGCTATGGGAACTCCTGCGGCGACAACATGAGGAATGGGCGAGCAATCGGATTTGGAGGGCTGCG
>OMLF01011899.1:6186-25115 GCA_900302615.1 Holocentrus rufus
CACACTTCTAAATGAAACCAAACACAATGGGTCAAGACTCTAAATCAAACTAAAACTTATTGATAATCCCTTCATATAATACACCATTTTATAGCTCTGAATGTTAAGATCAAGAATCTATGAAAAAAAGAACAGTCTTTCACAAATGTGCCTGTATTTCCACATTCATTCACATGAGGTAATGACTAAATGGCACATCACAAGTAGATACTTGTGCACGACTGCATACAAACCCAGACAGGCAGTTCTCACCTTCCAGATGCCCTCTAGGGACTCAGTGAGAGAGCGCTTGGCGCGGGTCTTGAACTGCTCCAGGCGCTGCCGACTGCTGCTCTGCTGCTGCTGCTGCACCTCCACTGGGCCTGGAGCTGCCTCCTCACTCGCCTACATGCACAGGGAGAAGGAGGTGTGAGTCTTTCTGTGTGTGTGTGTGTGCGTGTGCGCCTGAGTGTGTGCTTGTACTTCTGTCCTCATGAGAGCTAGTTAGAGTTTTAAACCTTTGGAATGAGGACATTTTTAGTAAAAGAGGTCATTTTGCCAGTCCTCATTTCTTTCAGAGGTTGGTTTAGCATTAGAATTAAGGCTAATATGAAATTCATGCAGTCAGTGAAGATCCTCACAAGCACACTAAAACAGATGTGTGTATGTGTATAGATAGTTGCAGAGGATAAAATGACATTTTATCAGTATTATGCACAAACTTTGTTAGTACATATAACTATAAATATAGAAATAATACAAAAAAATCAGGAATTTAGATTAGATTAGATCTATTAGAAGATAGAAAAAGAACAATGGAAGAGGAGAAAGATGAGGTTGGGTTAGGAGTGTGTGAGTGTGTGTATGTGGCTGAGTTACCCGTTTGCTGTCTCCAGGCTGTGTGTGCTGATGGCTTTTCTGTCTCTCTTCATACAGATTCCTCAAACTGGCCATTACCAACTCGTTCTCCTCCTGATCATTCTTGGGCCGTGCTTTCTGGAACACACACACACACACACACACACACACACACACACACAAGTACTGGTTAAAGCCTGGCAAAGTCAGGTCAAGTGCATGGTTACATGCTTACTTTGACATCTGAAGATTTTTTAATTCTAATTCTGTATAAATCTAGTAAATCATAAATCTGCACTGTGCTGGTAAAACTGTCTGAGGTCCACATAATTTAAAGCAGTTTAAATAAAATAATGCACCAAACTTCCAAGGGTTCAGAACTGCAGTTCAGCACCACCACCAGCAGATGGCAGACTAACCATAAACTACAGAGATCCTCACAGGCACTAAGGACTCACTTGACACTCATGTTAGCCACTCATGTTAGCCACTTCAGTCTCTTCTCAATATCGTACAACATAAACTGTAGCATCAAGCATATCAAACAAGTGCTAACATCACTCACTGAAATAAGTCAAAATTAGAAAAAAAAAAAAGATAAGATTCTCGCTGTCTTAACTTTAGTAAAATGCTTAGCTTTTTTGATGTGATACAAAGGCAACACCAAACGAGAAAATTAGTTTTAGGTAAACAGATCCATTTGAAGGAGTTGAAGAGATGTTCTTTATAGTGAGAACAATGTCAAACAAATCCACATAGCTGATGTACAGTATGATCAATTCATTTATGTAAATTGGAAAGACAGAAGCACAAAGACAGAAAGTAGACAGAGGGACAGAGAGAGAGAAACAGAAAAACAGAGAGAGAGAGAGAGAGCTGAAGTAGCAGAAATATATATTATGTAGACAGAAAGGTCAGTGTGTCACTGTAAATCCCTCATGAACAACCTGTGACTCCATAGTGATTCATTGATGATGAAATCTGTTGGAATTGCTGACTGACTGGTTTGTTTGTGGCTGCATTTCACTTCACAGGAAACCAAAGGTATTCAAACCCTGCCCTGAATCCATCACACTGTGCTGCACACTCACACACACTCACACACTGCAGGTGTACACACATACACACATTACCATGGCATTCTCAAAGACTGAAGCTTGTTCCTGGTTGTCCAGAGTGGCCAAGTGTCTCTGAAGCTCCAACTTGGTTTTACATGGATGTAGACCTGAAAATGAGACATACACAATTTAAAGGTTTCAAAACAGACTGTAGATGCAGCACATTTTACCTTCTGTTTTCTCAGCATTAATATTTATTTTACACTTATGTGGTCATAGGTGTACCTTTTTTATCCTGAGCTGCACAGATGTACACACAACTATACACAAATCTGCAAGTCACATGCATTATTAAATCAAACAAACACCAATCTAATTATTTGATCTTCCTACTAAACACAAAAGAGAAGAACTGATTGGTGTATCATGAGCCATAATTCATCCAAAAAGATTCAGAGGACAGAAAACTGGTTTGACTAACCAGAGGTAAATGGACTGTGTTGACATAGGGCTTTTTCAGTCTACCGACCACTCAAAGCACTTTACAATGTTTGCCTAACATTCGCTCATTCACACACACATTTGTACATTGATAGCAGAGGCTGCCATGCAAGGTGCCAACCTGCTCATCAGGAACAGTGAGGGGTTCAGTGTGGTGTTCAAGGACACTTTGACACGCTCTCTGGGGGAGCCGGGGATTGAACCACAACATTCACCAGCCATGTTCATTATTTTACCAGCAAACTAAACACGCCAAACGATGACTGATTACCTGCCAAAGTGGTTTATAGAGGAGATATTCAGTGCTGTCAAGATACCAGGATTTTGACCTTGACCAGCAGTATTATGCTCAGTACCTAAAAATCCAATACTACTAGAGTACCACAGCAAACAAGATACAATGCCAAGAAATGTCACAGAACAACGGTTGCTGAGATGTTTTGCTACCACGAGTACTGTTTTTGTTGGCAAAGAAAGTGACACCAAAACTACTGGTGAAAAATCACTTTCGTTAAGAGGAAATAAAAACAAATATTTATATATACGTGTACATATTCCAACTTGTAAAACAAAGCTGATGACATTTATCAAACCTTTATTCATCTATTTATTTTTCAATTTTATTTAATCTTTATATAACCAGAGATTCAATCTCACTTTCAAGGGTGACCTGGGCAAGACAGCAGCAAGAAGCTAAGCTGCAGACAGAACAGCACATAAAACAAACATCACATAAAATAAAAACATTACAAAGAGAGAAAGGGAACATTTATAGAACACAATATTAAATTCAAACTTTCACCACTGTCTTGAAGTGGTTCATTCGCTCCTTCCCTGGCTCTGAAGTTTTTAGTCTGACGTAATGCATAGTGGTTGAACAAAATAGCTAACAATTGGGTCACTTCCTCAAAATTTTTCTCCACAACAAATCATCTCATATGACAGCGGGCCTCCAGCTGCATATAATCTGCGATGTGTGAATCACGACCAGCCAACATGATTTTCCCCTTCTTTCCCAGACTGTTGTGGAATTCCCACACGTATAAAAACCTGGAAATTACATTAATTTTCCAGACTTTGCAGAGCGGTGGAGGAGCCCGGGGACAGTTTCCTACCTTCTATCCTCTCACACAGTCTGTGGAGCTGCTGCATGGGGCAGCTGTCACACTGCTGGCTCTGGGTCTTTGCACTCTGCTGCAGGGCTGCCACAGAAAACGCCTGCTTCAAAGTCAGCATGATCTCATCCACCTAGGACGGCACAGGACAGAGCCATCAGCATTTTTACCCATCCTTTAATCTCCACCCTTTCATTAATTTATCTGTGTATCTATCCCTTCATTCTTCTATCGACGTTTACTCACATCAGCCTCCTTTTAAAGCTGGTTTTTCACCATATAGAGCGGCTATCCAAACAAGCGCGCCCTGTTGCCCTTTCTCAACCAAAGGACTGTGATGCATTTTATCTATCCAGGATCCATTCTGCTACTGAACTCTTTTTCCCTATTCTAAGGTTTTCATAGTTTCTGCAGGGAAAATGGGGTGTTGCAGATACAAAAACATGCCCAACACATGAAATATACTCAGTTTAAAATTAGGTGAAATGCTGTAAAAATGTCATGAGGCTTGACAGACTGTGTTTCCAACAGGTTGGCAGTTTACTCTGGCAGTGTTGGGAGTTGGGGTTACTGACATATCATCTGTCAAGCCCGGTAAGTCTATCTACACTGTCTCTGCTGGTAGAAGCTAATGGCACTGCAACATGATCTGACTCCCATGTGATTATCAAGGATATGTTTCAAGCTGATGAGCACGTGGATACATTGGGGAAAAAACAAAATACATTAATCCTTCAGTATATTAACTTCACATACATGTAGATACATATGCACACCAATTTGGATATGAGCAAAATGAGGGATGGCACAGAAAAATGACCATGTGCAAAGCATATGTGCATTATTATCTTTCACATTTGTAGTAAGTCATGCTTTTTCCATGCTATGCTGCACATCTCTCTCTCCCTCCATCATCCGTCTCTCACCAGTGATTCGTCTGTGCACTGGAAGACGTAGCAAACAAAGTGGCAGTTCCCTCCTTCCACCGTCTCCCTGCAAATGAAGCCGAAGTGATCGACGTGACGGATACCCTGCAGAGAGATTGTCACACATTGAAGTGACAGGTTTCAAAATCCCACACAACATTCACAGATAGGTTTGTGCGGGAACCCAGCTGCTTCCTACCTGTGAGCAAAAGGAGATTTCTCTGAAGCTCTTCTCTATGGCAACTTTCTTAGTGTCCGGACTAACAAGGAAGATCTGTGATCTCCCCACCTGAAACAGAAAAGAGAGCAACACAGTTAGACTGTAAGTCTGAGTGTGTTTATGTGTGCATGTATATGACAGGTTTGCACTCTGCAAGTGTGGTGTTCACCATGTGGTCTGTGGTGAGGTTTGAAGTGTGATAGCAACAGTGAGGATTAACCTCACACACCACACTAGCTATGGCTAAATTCTTTGCTCTTGCATTTAGCCACTATTTTGTACTTCTAGTAAAACTTAGACATTAATTCCAATAAAACTTATTTTCGCTAATTTGATCATTTGTACTTTTGTGGGGCGGGGGGGCAATATCCTCGTTTTAGTTCATTTCTAAAAAAAATCCTATATATGTAATATATGTTTCATTTCTTCTTTTCTCACTAAGTCCCTACGCAGAACTGGTCAGTTCTGCTTTGGGGGCAATCCCCATATCCACATTCACACCATCACTAGGGCATGAGTCATGAGGCCACTCCAAAACCTCAAATGGGGGGGGAATCACCGCTTCTGAATAAGTTGATCTCAAAGCCACAGATCTCAAGCTTTCAAGATCTCTGAGCACATCTCAATACAACCAGCTCATTTTCTTCTGAACCACTTCCCCTCCTTATTGTGTCAAAACAGAATCACAGATTCGGACTTGCATTCTCGAGACTGATGGTTTTCAAAGTGGACACCAGAGACTTCTTCAGTGTACTTTTAGCAACTTTTTAAAGCATAAATTGCTGCAAAGTCATGAGTTTGGTCCACTGAGAACACAAAATGTTTCTTTTTATAGATATGACACACTCTTTGTAAGACTGAAGAAAGAAACCAGGCTTGATGACGTCATGAGGATGAGTTCATGCGGTCTGTTCTCCATGGTGGCAGCAGTGCATGCCATGAGTGGTAATAATACGTTTGTATCTGCTGAGAGAGACACCAATAGATACGCTGCTTCCTGTGCCAACGCTGACCACTTCCTGTCTGAAGGAGAAACAGGAAAACTAGCATTAGCAAGAGGTCCCTAAGGTCAAACAGAGGTCCATTAGAGGGGTGTGAGTAACCTCATTCTGATCAGCAGTCAGCATTAGCACTTGCTGAGTCATTTGGGGTTTTATGTTTTCGTCTCTCTTTCCTCCTCTCCCTCCCTCCCTTTCTTATTCAGGGGTCCAAAATTGCACATTACTGCACTACAACGTACTCTCTATTCTGAACAAAGCAGCGTGACGAGCCATTGTGTTTAAGCTAGCTGCTAACATCTGTGTGTAGTAGTCCGAGGGATACAAGTACTCCTTTTACACTGATCCAAAATCCCACTATCATCCTGGACTTGAGCTTGTTGTAGGCATGGTAACCTGGCATTTCAGCCTCGCATTCTGTACCCTGCAACAGACCTGGGTAATTATCGGCTTCATCTCCATTTGGTGTAAGCGGGTCGCCCGCTAATTTGTGACTCGCATAAGGCACAATTGTACAGGACATGCTCTACATTTTAGGCAGGCAATCCTAACCTCAGTGTAACTTAAACCTATGTGATACGATGAACTACCAATAAATCACCATCTTTTCAGGCTCTGGTTTATGTTCACTGTGTAGTTGTTTTGAGAATGCCAGGGTAGAACTGCACTTCAGTTGTGACACCACTCAACCTGGAGGTGAAATATGCATACAGAGCTTCTGCTAATATAAACAATGTCACCTGCTTTTGTTTAGCAGGTAGCCCTGGGTAAAAAAATATATATAAATAAAAAATCTGTTTAAAACCTGTTTGCTTGGTGTAAAAACACTATTGTTTTGCTAAAAGATTAGTTCTTCACATGATGGGCTGCCTTCAGATCAAAAAGAGAACCCACTTATGTGAAGTGGCCCTCAGCTGCATCCGTGACACTGAACTCCAGCAGCCATTTGGATGTCTCCTTCTCCGACTTCTTGCAGTATCTTCATGTCTCTCCTCCCTGAAGCAGCCTAATTGTCACCCAGTACACACGCAGCAGCTTGTAGACTTTTCATCTCCTTACTAAAACAAAATGCCGAGCCAGCACAAAATTCCACTATCATTTCCCTTCCTTCTCTCGCTCTCTCTATTCCCCCCACATCCTCCTTTCCCTGTGTTATCTCTGCTACGTGTCAGGCCTAAATTGAAGGTTGGATAAAATCAATACACCTCTGCCAGGACTATTGGTACACAGCCCATCTCCTGTAAACAGAGGAGCAGGACTCGTTAATCACAGCTCTGTGCTCTCTAACAGTACACATTGATCATCTGAATTGATCCTGATCCTTTCAGCGGCCCAAACGACATTCAGTTTTATCATGGAGCCGGAGCTTAGAAGTCAAACAACTAGGGAAAGTTATGTGTGGGCACACCCTGACTGAGACATTTTTTTGAGTTGAACACTGATCATTGATATTTAAATTAAGGAGAATGATTGATAACAGCATGATTCTAAATAAGTGAAAATGTGCAGCATGCTTCAGCACCAGTTCCACTCAAATAAAAGTAAATAAAAAATAAAATAAAATGTCATATGTTTGTTGCTAGTTCTTGTTTTCAGAACTGATTCTAAACTGATAAAGTAGCCTAAATAAATAACATGCTACAAGGATAAAGTATAACGTATGTGATATTTTCTCTAATAAAAAAAAAAAAAAAAGTAATTGCAGTTTAAACAACATTAATTTTTCACCATACAAACAGACTAATGGGTTTGAATCTCGGCACAGTCTGAAGACCTGCAGCTCAGGTGAACTGAAGACTCTAAATTGTCCATTAACATGAATGTGTGCTTGTCTGTGTTAGCCCTGTGATGGACTGGGGACCTGTCCTGGGTGTTTCCCTGCATTCTGCCTGATGCATGCTGGGATAGGATCCAGCCTCCCCATGACCCTGATTAGGATTAAGTGGATATAGAAAATGGATGGACGGATGGATATACTTTGGCCCTGTTAATGCAGGCTTTAGGTATTACTATCAAACTAAAGTTAGTACAAGTCTTACTTTCCTAAACACTCGTACTATAAAAACAAGACTTTCAGGGTATCTGGTAATACTGAATACTGGTAAATATGATCACTGATGTATGTAATTTACCATAAACAGCATGGTCCTGTTCTCCTGCAGACTGGTGGGCTGTACTCCAGCAGCACGTGTGTTTGTGTCAGCAGCTTGGGCATGTGAGAGCTCTGGTGAGAGTCCATTCTCGTCCAGGGCCTGCAGACAGGGGAAGCTGGGGTCTCGTTTAAAAAGGATGGGACGCTTCCCAATGGGGGGGCTCTCAGTCACCCCGTTACCAACACTACCACTCCCCAGACCATTAGACTGGAAGGCCAACGCCCTCTTCAGCCCGCCCACCAATCCCCCAGCATTTCCTCCTTTCCCGCCTGAGACGTGTGACTGGCCAAACTTCTCAATGCACTCATCGATCAGGGCAGGTGGGGCGTTCTTGTGGGCCACACTGACGCGGCCGCAGAACAGCACCTCGAATTTCTTGGCAAAGGCTGTCGGAGACACGACGGTGGCAGGTGCTGCCGAGGTCGTCGTTGAGGAAACTGAAGAGAGGGTGAGGCCCGTTTCAGAGGGTGTGCTGCCTCCAGAAGAGGTGGAAGCTTTGTTAGTTGTGGTGGTGATGTCATCATTACGTGCTGAGCTCTTGCCAGCCTGCCTCAACGCACTGATGATCTCAGGGACCTGGAGAGATGGTGAGGAGGAGAAAAGAGCTTAGGACAAATTTCGGTAATAACGTAACCACTGAGATAAAACATTTTGTAATCATGTGACATCTGACTTCATGTTAAGACCACTGTGTGTGCCACATGAACAGCACAGATGGCAGGAATTTCACTCATGCATAAAGTGCTCTACAAAAGGTCACTGAGGTGATAAAAGTGGTTCAGCTGGAAATTCAAGGATGACAAGGAGGTGTGTGTATGAGTATGTGTGTCCATGTGCATCTGAGCTTGTTTGTTTGAGCAGTAGAAAAAAAACAAAACCTTACTTCAGCCTACACAGCACAATACAGCAACTAAGCTAAACCATCAAAGATTTTGGACTAAACTGGCCCACATGACTACAACTATCCTTCAGGTACCACCTATTTTGCATGTGTGCGCGAACAATTCTCACTGTGCCTGGTCCTGATGTGACCACAGCCTGCAGCATGGAAGTGTAAAGAGGCCAGCAGATGCAAAAATATTGGTGCCAGATGAGGAGACATCATCCAGTATGTTTACACACACACAAGAAACCCGATTATTGAGAGTAACCGGGTTATGTTATCTTGCGCCGGATGCATAATCCCGGATACATGTGCTCCTCGGTAATCAGGTTTCTCCCCCACTGCAACCTCCTCCAAACTGTCATTGCTGGACTTGGGCCTGACACTGAGTGACCATGAGCAGGCAGAGAACTCAGGTCGTTCAGTTGGCCTCTAGTTACATTAGCTCTGATGATAATGGGGGTTTCCCTGTTATTTCCCCTGTTTTCATTGGAGATAATGTTGACATAAAATTGTTCAGCATTCTTGAATGAGCATGAAGAACAGAAAGTTTTTAACTCTTTTTACAGTGTGTTTATCATATTTACAGATCAGTTTCCTCATCTGATCTGTTCTTTTGCACAAGCGCACTTGTAAAAAGCCAGTTAGAAATCGGGGAAAGGGTTTACATGGCACAATAATCGGGTTTCTCCAGCAGAAATCCAGCCTTCATTTCTTTTGTCCCTTACCCCAGTTACTGAAATCAACGTTCTGGTTTACATGGCAGTTGAGAAATCAGGTAACTGCAGTCCGAGGGCGATTAACCGGATCACTGAAGTGCATGTAGACAGATTAAATCGGCTCTCAAGGACAACATTTCAATGAAAAGTGGTGACATGATGAGGCAGGCCAGTTGCACGACCGGCTGGCAAGTTTAGCAACATAGTTATTAAAAGGATGAATTACAGCCTATTACGGTGGTATATGCTACATTTTGATCGTATTTAGTGTTCAATATCGATTTTTAAAAAGTGACCAGTAAAACAACTAGTAGAAGCTGAGAATCTACCAGACAAAGTGGGTTGTGCATTAAAAAGTACATTTTACACTCTGGTGCTGTGTGTTGAGGAGGAAATGAGGAGGAAACAGCGGAACCGAAGGTGAATCTTAAAACTTTGTATGCAACCAGATTTGACCAGTCATCAATGTAAACAGCACACCTCTCAATATGCTAACCTGCCTGATGGTACAATGCATGTTACAGTGCCCTCTGCTCTGGAATAGAGCAGGCCTTGTGATGTTTTCCTGTATTGAGCAGAGGCCAAGTTGGGACCTTTCGTCTCAAAGCATGCTTTGTGCTCTGTCTTTCCCTTTATTTCATTCCCTTCTTTCTTTTTTTCCCCTCTTCACTCTTTCCCTGTAAATTTTGAACATTCATTTTCCACCGTAATGATGTTTGAGTCTAGTTGTGTTTAGGTTTAAAACTACTCAAAGCTGAGCATTTACTACAGACCCCAACTTGTGTGTATTGTGGCTATGAAGAACCACATGAGCACAGGCCACATATGGTCAGGGCTTAGCTTCAAAATGACGCCATGCCAGACAAATTCTGTTTTTGTGTGTATGACATGACCAAAAGGCGTGTAGTGCAACCGTGTAACAGACTGCAACTGACAAAAAGGAGAACAGCAATACAGTTCAACTCCTACTTCAGCTGTAAACAAACACACATACAAACCTCCCTTTCTGGCTAACCTGAAACCTGCTCTCAGTCTATATTCATAAACACACAGGGGCTACATGATAAATCTAATTAAAACTGATATTGGGATTCAAACGTGCGCTCGTTAACTTACACACACGCACACGCACGCACACACACACACACACACACAACACACACACACACACACACACACACACACACACTTAAGTTGTGAAATGGAGAAGTCTCTCAGGCCAATATCAGTGCACCAAGACAATACAAATGTTCTGTTTTGTAAGGAGATTATTCTTTGTGACTGCTCCACTGAATTTGTGCTGCTATTCATTTACACCTGGGCAAGCCTGTGGGAAAATGGCCCATGAGGGTTGAATGAGGAGACAACTCCAAAATTTAACAAAATTTAGGGCTCTCACACCTGCACAAAAATAGATTACTTTAACCAGTTTTTCCAAGAATGACAGAGTATTTCCATGGCTATTAAAACACTAATATTAGTTTCTCTCATGCTTGCTTGAGACAGTTTTCAAGGTAGTAAAGCAGTGAACAGACATACATATAAGAATGTAAAGAAAAAAGGATTAGGCGATGGCCTCCAGAAGGGTTTGTGGCCGTAATGTTATCAGCTTGACTGCGTCTTTGGTTCAGTGCAATTGCAGTAAACATGCCTGACTTCAGTTAAACACAGAGTTGATTTTAAGGTTTTGTTATTTGTTTTTAAGGCACTGAATGGTTTAGTCCCAGCTTACATTTCCAACCTCCCGGCCCCATATGTTCTCCCCATGGCTCTGAGATCCTCTGATAAATTACTTCTGGTTGTGCCCAGGTCCAAACAAAAAATGAAGGATGATTGAACATTTTCTGGTCCTAAACTATGGAACAGTCTTCCTCTGCACATTAGGTCTTCTGCCTGCTTGCACACTTTCAAGAACAGACTAAAATCCCATTTCTACTCATTAGTACTTCCTGTTTTTTTAAAATGTAATGTCCACTGTTGTCTTCCCTAGTTGTGTTTTATCAGTGTCCTCATTATATCTTATTGTACAGCACTTTGGTCAACACTGGCTGTTTTTAAATGTGCTATATAAATAAATGTGACTTGACTTGAATGACTGATTAGTAAGGTGAGCCTACTATTCCTGTTCTAGTAAACTGACTTATTTAAAAACAAGTGATTGCCACAAGCTGGAAATTTTCTCAGAGCCTAAATTAACTTCAATTCCCTAATGTCTTCAGAGAATTGATCAACATTTCCTAGTGCCTACTACGACTTCCTCTATCTAAATACACCACTCAAATCCCTTCATATGCCAGAGATGACACACAGGAACCCTGCAGGTCAAAAACTAAAAAGAGTCCAGGGCAAGTTAAGTTTGTGTTGTCTTGTGACTGTGTGTAACCCTGGCATAATACTAAATAAGGTAATACTTTATTAATCCCTGTAGGTTTCAACACTTTGACTGCCCACCTTCACAGGGAGGCCAGCGAAACAGCAGCCCTCGAGCATGTTTAGATTTGTTGGGCTTCATTCACAAACAAAACACACAAATCTGTGCTTAAACTCTGCATACAAAACCTTTTAAGCAAAATTTCTGGATTCATCAGTGTCATCTTACTTGCATTTGCTTGTCTTCTGTGAACACATTCCAAACTGCCTAAGACCACTCATGTGAAAAAATCATAAAGGTGGCAGAGTCTCATCCGATGTTTTTTAGAACCATGCGCACAGTAGTGCAAGTGGGGTTACTGTTTTTGGTCATGTCCGTCTGTGTGTGTGTGTGTGTGTGTGTGTGTGTGTTTGTAACATAACCGAACCGAAACAGTTTTGTATCGATTTGCACCAAACTTGGTGGAAGTGTTAAGGGTCAGGAAAGGAAGAACTGGTTTGATTTTGAGAAAATAGGTCAAAGGTCAAAGTTTTGGCCAAATACATGATGAACAATTATAACAGCCATATCATTGGTCAATGGTCATTATCATTGGTCATCAAATTGTTTTAGTTCCAAACTTCAGCCACAGTCCGCAATGCTCAGAAAAGTAGAAATTGTCTTGCTTTTAGTCTAAGTAGATGTATTTTCTTTAGGACCCATGCTTCAAATTTTTTTCAATAATTTGATTCACTTTCACTACTCCTATCTGAAAAAGGGTGTTCCTTATATAGGAGGAACAGGGTGCGGTTGTAGGCTTATGCAAATTGTGAGCACACATCTGTCAATTTAGAATGATGTTGATTCATTAACATACACACAGGGGTGACAACAAAATTGGCAAGTATGCAAAAGTTTTGAATCTCAATGCCTCCTCTACATTCCCTCAGTTGTGGTGCACAACCACAGTAAGAGCATCACCACCACAGCTAGATTAGCGGCTGTGGTGGTGATGAGGTTAAATACGACATTAACAAAACATTACCTGTCTACCTCAATTTGCCTCAACAAGCACAAACAAGCACAGGCCCCAAGCATGAGAGGTAGTTCTCTAAACAGACTTAGTGTCCAAATATGAAAAGCTTTAGAACCACTACCTGAACTCAGGGTTCATACAGCCTCCTGAGAGTAAAATTCAAGCCCTTTTCAAGCACTTTCAAGGTACTTAAACCCACATTTACAGACTGTCAAAGCCTTTATCATCTATTTTATTTAATTGAGTTAATTAAATTTAAATTTAGTTAAGAGTGTTTTTTTTACATGACTGATTGTGTAGATGAAACACCGATTATGTTGAAAATCAACGACTTTTCAAGGAGTATATTTGAATTGAATTATATTCCTAAACTTGAAAATGTAACAGTTAAAATGGAGCATTTTCCAAACTTTCAAGACTTTGTACGAAGCCTGTGCACCAGAACCAAACCTAGGACTGACAGCAATGACCACTGCAACCACTCGACACGCAAAGTAAGAAATACATATGCACATATTACTGAATGGGGCCCATTGTCTTGCTCAAGGACACTAAGGCTTAAACATAGGTCCTCAGGTTGAAGGGCAGTCTCCTTACTCAGTGCGTCACCCTGCAGCCCTGGACTAAAATTATTTTTACAGTAATCTTGCACTAAACAAAACCTAGATCAGACAATAGCTGTACACTGTTCACATACATGTTGTTGGCCCTCTTTTGCCTCGCCGTACTGACTGTGTAGCAAACCAAGGGACAAAAAGCAGGAAGTAGCCTAGCTAAGCAGAAGCAGTGGCTGAGTCATATCAGTGATGTAATTCCATGTGAACGAGCCTGAGCAGCAACCAGCTCTACAGTATCACAGACACAGATCCAGCCGGGTCCTGCTGCGTCTTGCCTGGGCGTGGGTTGTGCTCACTTCTACTCTGAACAACACTCTACCTGACTCACACCAGCACACTTGGGACTTTGTTTTGCACCAACTGCGAGACAAATGCCCCAAGTGTAATGCATAGTTTTGGCTTTTGAATTGAACAGTTGATATCAGTACATCAGTATGAGCTCAAGCGTAATGCAGTCTTGGGTGACATGTCTGAAAACCTTGATGAAATTTGCATTATACATTATTTTCAAGGTTTTTCCATGACATGTTCCTGCTGACATTACTACCATGTTATGTTGCTCCATAAAGAATTAGAAGCATTGGCACAACCTGTTGTATACCGACTATGGGGAAAAACACTGCACCATGCATTCCTTCTTATCTAGATGTTTTGCTATGAGATGACAAATAGCAAGCAGCAAACACTTTGCTCTGTGCTGCTGTCTGGATAATGTTTCAAGCTACTGCCTGCAGATTAAAGATGAATGGAATGGGAAATTTAATAGAAAAACATTAAACGCAAGGTCCCTTTATGTCAACAGAATAGGGAAAGAGCAAAACATTAAGAAATAAACAGAAACAGGGGCTCCATTTTCAAAAGTAGGCACAGCACTGAGACATGGCTGAAATTCCAGACACACAAACACACGCACTGTGCTGTTGTTCACATACACACAGTTGCTCGCACACGCATAGACACACATACTGTATAGCGAGTGGACTTTGACCGTACAAAGTCAGAATCTGTGATCTGTGAGAATTAATGTGTCTCATTTCTACTCCAGTTGGCTGGTTGTTTACCCAACACACCTCTAATCCCACGTCTTCATGACGTCATGAACCCCCCCGCATGCCGCCTGCTCTAATGTTGAGACTCCTACTGCTGCTTCACTTCTAGGTCTATTCACTTCTTCATTATCAGACCCTCCTTTTAAGGAGCTGACTGGGGAAATAATAAAAACAAAGCGCTGCTCTTACATCAACTCACTTGTTTAATGTCAAGTATGATATCAACACTTAATGCTGCTCCACTGGCTAGTTTCCTTGTTCAATAAAATATGACTTTTTAGTGGTGGTCGGATACAGAACTGTAAGGAATGTGACAACACATTCAGCTCACAGTTGGTCAAATGTAGTGCTTGACACTGAGAACCTAATTTGAATGAAGACAATTATGACTTAAAAATACATTTCTGAGGGCCCTGGTACAGGACCATATGGACCTCATGGACTTGAACCACATAGCACAGCCATACAGCCTGTGCTCACTCACAAATAATCAACCCTGAGGCTTCTGTGAAAGTAATTTTAAAGCAGTTGCAAGGAACTTTCATTTTGAGCTGATTAAACTGAGGACTTACTCCAAAAAGATGTTTCCTTTAAGGGTACTTCTGAGTTACTCCCTGCTCAAAATTACCACCCAGCTGAACCAATAAATATGATTCAAGTCCTCTGTTACAACTGAGCAGAGAGTTGGACACTCTGAAAAATAAACACTCCTTCTTGTACTTTCATGAGCACTTTTATGTGCTGATTTCCAGACATATTAGACTCACACCTTCCATACAAAAAACAGTGGCATTTAGGATACAATCCCTCTCAATTACATCCTGAACTCTTTGACCGGTGATTCCTTAACTCAATCATTACTTCAATTCCTCCCTCCTGGCATCCTCAACATCCGGATACCACGTTTCTCACACTCTGTCCTCTTATCTCTGCTTCTTGTTTTAGTCATCTTGGCATGAGAAGGGAGTCTGCTGTCTGTCCACTAACAACAGACCTTTCTCTGTTTACCTCTATCCTCCACATCTACCCTTTTTCTTCTACTTTCTCTGCTTCATTCTTTGAAACCCTTCTCCCTGCAGAATTTTTTTTCCTGGCTTGTGTCTCTTCTTTCTCTTTTTTCCTGTCTTTCTCCCACCCAAAACACTGGTCATCCCTGTGGAAGAGGACACAAGAACTTTTCTTTATTTTCCTTCAGTGTGATGTTTCTCTTTCAGGGACTAGCCTTTTCTCATCCTGTCCCAGCTCCCCCAGTCTAACTCCCTCTGCTTTGTCGTCAAGGCAACGTGTTTTAGTTGATTGCTGCTCCTTAAGTGCTTGGCATGATGACGTAATCAAAGTCTCTTCTCCTTTCTCATTCATTAACTCCTTTCCCAAATGCAATTTCACTCCAAACTGAATGTGAATTTATTACACAGACACCCCATAAATGTTGATCAGATGCAGGGCATTCTAGTGTGCCAACGGTGAACTTAATCTATTTTTCATGTTTTCTTGGTTGTGAAAGGCACGAAGGTAAAAGAAAAAGTACTTTCTGTTAGATGAGAGCAAACTTATTTATTGACCATAAGCAATGGTTTCAAAATTGTTAACTAAACGCTGAGAATGTCTCCAATTGTGATGAGTGTTTCCAGTTGTGTATACCTACCTGGTGTCATGTCATCTATCCTTTGATTTCTCATTTATAAACTTGCCTTTTTAAACCTTCCTCTTTTGTGCTAGACAAAAACATCGAGTAGTGGGTCAAAGAAAGAGGCATTGCTCCTAAAAAGGCAGCCAAAGCTGAGGACGCACAGTGAGCACACAGTGTCTGCTTCAGTGAACCAACATTTTAGACGAGGTTGGTCTCCAACAGGAAGTCAGTTGGACAGAGCCTGGAGCTGTGACCTGCACACTTGGCCTCTCACAGAGGAAGAACACTACAAAAACACAGTGTCTCGCACCGAGTCGCTGCTAAATAGAACTACTGTAGTGCTGACCTTGAAAAGTAGGAAGTTACACAAGAACCACTGGTAACAGAGAAGCTGCAATACAGTGCACCAAATAAATAAATATTGCAGTGTTTGTCAAAGAAAGACACGAAGGTCAGGGTATGATATAAATAACTGAATTACCACCAGTATCATTTGGGTCAAAATGATTAGTTCACACCTTTAGACTACTGTAGCACTGATGCTGACACACAACTACATTCTTATTATGCGCTGCCCGTCTCTTTCCAACCTTCTGTACTCATTCACTCTGTTTGGCTTCTTTTCGTCTTGACTTCACTCCTGCACTACTTTCTCATACCGACTAACTAGGCTGCCCAACAGGCCATGGGACTCCGAGGAAGATTGTCCAACTATACATGTTATTAAGCTGTACAAGGTCACAACAAGACATTCACACACTCAAATGCAAAAATAAACAAAATGCAATTAATTAATTATAATTAAGCCCAAATTCTCTCCCGAAAGACAAAAATAATAGCCTATTATCCAAGCAATAGTTTTAACCTTATTATGTGCACCATAACAACAAGGAGTAAAAAATACACAACAGTCAGACCCAAAACAAAATTACTATAATGCACCACTTTACCCAAAAAACATTAAAGAAACACGAGACAGATCAGGAGGTATGCCTAAAATGGACATTTATGCTTGACTAAAGATGTCAAGTTACACTGCTACAGTTACAGAGGAATGTCACTGATTTTTTTAAGGATATACACCCTTAAGCAGTGAGTGAACCCACGCATTAGCTGGCTTGGAAAAGGCAAGAAGAACAACAACAACAACAAGCCAGCTAAAAGTCCCAGTTCTGTACTTCTCATGGTCATGTGCTCTGTGGAGCGACGCCAGGGCTCCCAGTTCAAAGTTCAGGAGTCATACCAACAGATGAAAAGTTATGCAAACAGGCTGTGGTTAAGGGAAAGAGAGGGAAGGTATGGAGGAGGAAGATGAGAAGAAAGAAACAGGGGGTGAGCGGGGGTCATAAAGCAGGGAGTGCTGCCAGGTAACTGAAATGGTTAGCGACAAGGGACAAACACACTGATGTCATTCCATTTGGGCCAAGGAGCCATTTAACAGGACAAAGCCAAGTGAAAAGGAGATGAGGAGTTCACTGAAATGTGATAACGGAGACACAATGCAGGCAGTGCTGAATCAGACTGAACTTTGACTAGGAGTAAATTAGGTCAGCGAGGCTCAAAGATAAACCCCCACCCCCCCAATGTTCTCGTCTTGGAGAGAGATGGCTGAAAGAGAGGCTGTGGAGTGGGAATGGCAGGTGTAGAGCTAAGACTGACGGAAAGGATGAGTGAGAAGAAAAACAGGCCAAACTTGAACAAACAAAGAGACAGGCACAGAGAGCGAGAGAGAGAGGGAGAGGAAGGGGAGAGAGAGAGAGAGAGAGAGAGAGAGAATGAGATACCAATTGCTGGGCAAACATATAGATAAACCAACTGACGGGAATAAGACTGAGAGAGACAAACTGAGAACAAGGATAGCCGGATGACACACAGATATAAAGACAGGAAGGTGACTCTCGTTTACTGGCCTGTTTTACTACAGCCTGAGGAGTGACTGTCACATGAGGTGGGAAGTCACATAAAAAAGAGGGCGGGGAAAGCATAGGAGAACACTGGGGTACAAGAAGAGAGCATGGGAGAGAGAGAGAGGGGGCTTCAAAATAAAGCTCTCGTGACTGTCTAAGACTAAACTGTCTTAGACAGGTAGCTCTCAGTGGTGAGTACAGTTGCATAATTAAGCAAAATGTCTTTATCACAATATTGACTACTGTGATTTCCAAACAGAGCCAGGCTGCAGTTGTTGTCAGAGTGAAATGTGTTTCAGCCAGCCTCTTGAACAAGGCAGTCTGCAGCTAGTGGACAAATCCCTGTTCTGTACAAATCCAGCTGCAAAGCAAATCCTCTTATTAGCATCTCATCGTCACCTAACACAGACTTTTTTGAACGTTTAGGCACAGAAATACATATAGTTGAAAAATGCAATTCTTATTGCAATCAAATATTCATCTTGCCTAAAAGCCTGCACTACTACCCCTCTCCCCAAACGCTGTGCCCTCCACGTGATCTTGATTCTTCTAGACAAGGCTCTAATCCTCGTATGTGAAACTAGTTAGAGAGGGAGAACTCAACACCAAGTATGTGACTAATACAGTATACAAGACAAAAAAACGCCTCCTGTTCCAGAAGTGAAGTTCTGGCATAGGCACAATGAGTCTGGAGGTGACATCGCCGTGACTCACTCACCCATATACACCTACTTTTGGCCTGTGTTTACAACAGCTAAGCAGACTGGACAATTCGTCCAATGACAAGTGAGCCACCGTTTGAGAGAGCCACCAGCTAACACCATCTAGTGATGATGAAGCACAGTTTCAAAATCTCAAAAACCATGCTGAGCAACAGAGTTAGGAGAGGGAGAGATAGACCCCACACTGATACATTGAGTTTCTCTGATA
>OMLF01011902.1:0-12132 GCA_900302615.1 Holocentrus rufus
TCGGTGCTCGAGGAGAAAAGAAAATCAGGCAAGCTATTCACCGGAAGGATATTATTCACCCATGCGCCAGGAGATACGTCATTAAGAAAACTGATGCGCTACAAATAACAAATTCTCTCCAAACGCAAATAAGGATTATATAAACTCCCTAGATGTATAAACCCCCCAGATATTAGAAAGGCAATTTCTGTATGAGAATGAAACCGTTTCTCTTCAAACTCCATAACAGATGAATCCAATATTACTGAAATGTCATGCGACAATTAACCAACTTGAATGCACTACTATATTGAACTTGAATGCACTACTATATTTTTATATATTTAACAGGAGTGTTTTTTTTTTAAACATGTTCAATCAATGCTGTTCCAAACATGTTCAATAAATGCTGTTCCAAATTCAAAGACATAATCGTGTAAATAATCGTGATTTAAATATTGACCAAAATAATCGTGATTATGATTTTTTCCATAATCGAGCAGCCCTAACTCTTATGTTATTTCTTTATATCTTTGTTTATTTTCTGTGTGTGTGATTATAATACAGGGAAGCATCAAATATAGGACATACCTTATTATGTGCTCACTTGCAATATATTTCGAGATTATGATAGATGCTTATGGATGAAAAACAAGGGTCAGAGTATTATGGTAGGAACATCTAAAATGCTTTCTTGGAATATTAGGGGGCAAATCTTGCTATTAAGAGGAAGAAGCTTCTTCTGTATATGAAACAGAAGAAAGTGGACCTTTGCTTCTTGCAAAAAATTCACTTAGATAATGAGGAGTCTACTAAACTACAAAGAGACTAATTTTTAGTGTCTGTTCATCCAAACAGAGAGGTGTTACCATCCTAGTTAGTAAGAATCTTAACATAAAAATTTACAAACAATTCTCAGACTGGGTGGGCAGATGGGTGGCTATAGATGTACACCTTTTTGGCACCAGGTGCTCTCTTATTAACATCTATGCCCCAAATGTAGATTCCCCAGACTTTTTTTTACTGACATTTGCAACACTGTGAGACAAAGGGTAATTCATATGCAATTATTAGAGGGGATTTTAGTCAGATTAGAAGTACGGCTCTAGACAAGTCAAACATTTCGAGTACAAGACTGGTATAGAAATCTCAATTAGTAATTGTCGGTCTGGAATAAGAGCTGGGATTGGTTGATGTTTGGAGGCATATGCATCCTCTTAGAAAGAGAGTATACTTTTTATTCAAACCCACATTCTTCATATTCTAGAGTAGACTATTTTTGGATATCTAAACAGCTAGTAGGAATGACTATTAGTACATCAATCTGTAGTATTTTATTGTTGGATCATGCCCCAGTGGAATTAGTGTTGCGCTTTGGGTCTGGACCTCACGATTTTATAACCCACTGGAAACTCAAAGCATTTTTACTCCACAATGAAAAATCTTGTCATTTTATTAAAAAAATATCCCCCTTGATGGGTTGTTTTGATACAGTACTCATCTTATCTGAAAAATAAGCTAATAATAGCCTACTTGAATTTGAGAAAGAAATTAAAGATCTTGAAAAAATGCACGCATCCCAACTGAAGTGGTTCTTTCTCATTTAAGTAAACTTAAGCTGGAATTAAATTCTTTCTTTTGACAGATATTTTGTTATTGTCCAAGTACACTGGGCCCATCTTTCACTGCCTTACTTATATTTTCAAGGTTTTATAAGTTTACTTTATGCTTGCGCAACATGTTTTGTCAAGTTGCAAGGATTTTATTGCACTGTCGAGCACTGTCATCACTGACCAAAGATCTCTGTCTCTCTGTTGGACTGAGTGCTGTGTATGTGTTTGTGTGTGTGAGAGAGAGAGCTCACTGTCCCCCTCCCTTTCACACAGACACTGAGATAGAGGGAGAGAAAATCAGGATCATGTTCGCAACATTGATGTATATTCCTTAAAAAAACACAAATTCCAGTTTCTTAAGTACCATTTGCAGAACCAATAAAATTACATCTTATAATTTAGAATCAGTTCACATTTAGAACTGGGTTTCACGGGCCATCCCGAGTAACAAGGTGATATTTGATGTTTTATTGATACATAGGAAAAAAGTTAGATCATCTTTATTTTGTGTTTGAGTGGGCTTGTCATTCATGCAGGCTTTTCCAGGTGAATTCAGGTGCAGGTCATTCTGTACAATATTACATCGCACTCATACCCTCTTTCTGCTGTTGCTGCAAAGGTGGACTTATCCCAGCCTCCCCCTATGATGAAAGTGGAGTCCAGGTCCTCCAAGACCAAAGTGGAAAAAAAAATAAAGGAGGAGCCATCAGAGAGTACTGCCCCAGAGACAAGCGCTGCCCCAGTACTGTCAACACAGAGTATAGAAGGTGAGACTCCGCTTTATTGTCTTTCTCAAGTATTTAGCACTTACTTTGATTTGTTTTGGGATAATTAATTTACAAAACATATATAATACATGATAAACATATTCGTGTAAATCTGACAGCAGAGAATAGCATAAAGTATTAGGACACTTATTTCCATAGTGGTCCTTAATGGATACTAAAAACAGAGAACAGACATTAGACAAAATACAAAAGCCTTTTGACACACTTAGAGAAAAGATTTTTACCTAGTGATGACTATTTCTATATTTTTTCCATAAGAAGACTGGACATTTTTGCATTTGCTGTCAATATTGGAGTATGACAAACACCGGGGTAAACAGAAATGATGCGGCAGGGGAGGCCTGATTGCAATGCTATTTAATCCCCTTGACCATCAGAAAGGAGTCAATCTGCAAGTTGTACCATCCATTTTGTGGTGTGGAGCCCAGGTACATTTTATTATCCATTTCCATAATATGAAGGTGTTGACAGTGGACAATACAAGCCGACCTCCATGAAAGATATCGTGGTAACTAAGGGCCGATATGAACAATGTTAGCTATGTGACACAATTTTATTTTGCCGTTTGTTTGCACCCCCCTGTTTGCTGTTTTCTTTTTGAGTCTGTTACCGAGGGGCCCCACTTCGTGGCCAACCCCCCTCATTATTGCTAGAGGAGATAGTGATTCCTCTTGGAAGCCCTCTTTCTATCTAACCTAGAACTGTATTACAGTTATTGGTTCTTGTTTGCTTTTTCTTATCTTTGTGGTTATTTGAGGCCTGAGTCTTGGATGAAATGCCTTTTCAGTACTATAGTATTTTATCCTTAAATGTAAACGGACTCAACAATCCCATCAAAAGGAGCAAGATGGTAGCTAAATTGAAAAGGGAGAAAGTGAACATAGTTTTCTGGCAAGAAACTCATCTGTCTTGTGCTGAACAGAGAAACTTAAAAAACTGTGTTTCTGCAACACTTTCTTTTTGTCACATAAATCAGGAAAGAAAGGGGGAGTTGCAATATTAATACCAAACTCAATCAGTTTTCAATTAATCTCTGAAAAAAAGACAAGGAAGGCAGATATATTTTAGTTAAGGGCAAAGTTGAACATAAGGAAATCACTTAATTGAACATATACGCCCCTCCGGGAAGTAATAAAGCCCTCTTAAAGAAGATTTTTGATTTAATAGCTTCTGAAACATATGGCACCCTTATATGTGCAGGTGATCTAAATATATTGTTGAACCCTAAGTTAGATACAACTAGCAAAATAAGAATAAAGAACTCCTCAGAAGTTCAGGTGTATAATATGCTGCAAGAGTTGGGCCTAATAGATGTATGACGAGACTTGAACAGATTTGTTCAAGATTTCACTTTTTACTCTGCACGTCATAACTCCCACTCAAGAATTGACTATTTCCTTATGTTCAGTAAAGACCAGCACAGAATTAGGGAATGCAGAATAGGTCAAAGGGACCTCTCGGATCATTCTGGAATATATTTAAAACTGCACCTTGATTCTGAACCAAAGAAAACTGTGTGGAGGCTAAACATAGGAATGTTGGGGGGTTTCTCACAGAGCACAGTCTGCTCACTGTTGTCTATCAGCTACCGGCTGAAAACGAAACCATGATGGTGACAGAACGGTGGATTTGAACTCTTTGAAGGCTCCTGGTGGATTACTTCGTTGTCCGTGAGCTTCAGTTTGAAAATGCTGTGAAAGTAGACTCATTTAGGCTACACGGAGCGGCCTCGTTATTTTCACAGCTCGCCCTCTCAAGATGCCGGATCGTATCAGTGGATTAGTGATTGGTGAGTTATAGCAAACGGACACCATGGATAATCTGCGGACTGGTCTTACGAATCAACTGGTTTTCCTGTTAACTGATAACCTTTGTAAACGTCGGAAGTTGCTCCTGGTTATGGCAGATGTTCCAACAACGGACAGGAAATGTAGCTGACCACGCAAATCCTGATTATCATTCCATATCACTCATAATCAACTAGGTTATCCATCTGATTGATTTGGTTTATTGTTGATTGATGGAGTTTCTTGAACCTGTGTGATGAGAGAAATTCTAAATCGCATTTATTCTTCCTCTCTGTGGTTGGAACATCTGCCGTCGCAACAATAAACGTCCGCTGTTTACAAACAGAGATCACCGGTTACCTAGAAAACCCGTTGATCAGTAACACCGGGCGGGCCTAGTTATAAAAATGAAGCTTGTGATTTATAGCGGATGGGTTGCGCGTGGTCTCGCAGTGATGCCCCTGCAGCAAAATGATATGCATTAACAGAGACGCATGAGACACAGCTGTGTAACTTAAAGGCTTATTTCTATACATACCAAACGGTCACGCACACAGTCCGGTGTAATTGTTTGTAGCAGCTCATAGCTCTCACACAGCATCTTCAGGAAATGCTTACATTCTAGTTGTTCAACTTCTTTTTTGTTTCGTGAAAACTTCATTTTCAGCGATTTTCAGCTGATTCAGCAGTTTTTTCAACATTTTCTGCATTTTCACACTTTATTGTCAAAACTTCATTCAACTTTTCAAATGTTGAGCTTATTCCTTTTTTTTCTCTACTTCAGCTTAGTTTTATATTTTATACCTTTTAAATTATTCAGCTTTTTTCAAACTTTTTTTTTTTACAATGGCAGATTTTATAATGCATGTGTACTACACAGAATGTTCACAGCTAGAGTTTGTCACATGACACACACTTTAGCTGAGCCATTCCTGAAAATTTTCCCCAACAAACTCAAACGACATCTTGTAATTCCCACACTCTATAACTTTCATAGATAATTCTTAGATAAAAATTTAGAGACTTCTTCTGTCACCGAGTGTCACTCTCATATCACTTGTGATATGACTTACGGTTTATGAATCAATCACTTCTGTGTACAGACAGTGCCGACCACAACTCCCATAGACTGCCATATTAAATTGAGCTCTGAAGTTCTTGTCAAAAACAGAGATGATGGAAGTTTTTAAATTCTGATAACTTAAAAACTGTTCCAGCTATGGAACGGTATGGAACGAGGGAGTGGAACCAATTGCTACCCAAGCAGGCTTGGACCCAGTGCAGCACCCATATAGCACCCTAGCAATGTTCCAGAGCACCCAAGCTACCATCTACCAACTACCTAGCAACCAACCACAGCACTATAGCAACCGCCTAGCAACACATTAACAACCATCAAAAACACCACAGCATCTACCTAGCAATACCATAGCAATTGCCCAGAACTCCATAGCAGCCACCCAGCAACACCCCAGCAACCATCCAGAACACCATAGCAACTACCTAGCAACACCCCAGCAAGCATCAAGAACACCAGAGCAACTGGCTAGCAACACCCTTAGCACCCATCAAACACACCGTAGCAACCCCTAGAAACACCACAGCAACCACCCCGAACTCCATAGCAAATGCCTAGCAACACCCTAGCAACCACCCAGAAATCCATCGCAACTGCCTAGCAACTTCTAACTTCTACCAGTACAGTGATAGCATCAGTAGTATTTGTTATTTTTTTCAACTTATGCAGCTGACTGTTGATCTGAACTTCATCTCTGACTGGCTGTTTTAACTTCTCAGTGTTAGCAGTCAGTCTGTACAACGGTAAAAAGGTACTTGAAGGCAACAGTACAGCCGATGTCAAAGAGAGTTGGTGATCAGTTCTTTCATGACCCTATTTTGTGTGTATGTGTGTATGAGAAGTCATGTGTCTAGCAACCTAAAGTACTGTATGGTAAGACTAATTTTTTGCTTTTTTATGTTAGGTATTTTTTATGGAGAAGATGTTTTCATTGTTCTGTGTTTGTGTCGTGCTGAATTCCAGCATCAGAGATTATATGCGTTTGGTGCACATGATAAAGTTGGGCTGGTTGGATAAGTTAACGTCAGGACACGGACGATGTGTACATCTCTTTGCTGCTTTAAGTGCTGTGATATCAACTGATTACAGGTGTTAAACAGTCGTAACACTAGAACTGGGCAATGTCACGTTCTGTAGTACTAAATGCTGCCATCCAGTTAGCACTTTAGCTAACATTAACCGGGTTAGCTAGCTCGCTCATAAGGCAATTGCAGCGCTCTTAATGAATGAATTGACGGAGCATCCGTGGACTAATTGGCCAACTTGGCACCAAATCTGCCCATTCTCACTGAGCTTGTTATATACACTTTTCATATTGAGCAGGTCAAGACCTTACTCTTTACACCTCGTTAGTTTAACTACATGTCATTCTTGTGGTCTTATCGGTATGTGTTGTAGCTGTTTTCAGGCATTGGGCTGTGGATTGGACACAAGGTGCTTATGGTCTGATTGAACATCTACAGTCCGTTCACAAGTAAATCTCTCCATTCCATAGGGCATGGCTAATAATTGCCCCTACTAGTGCAACAGGCTGTCTGTTTGCAGACTTTTTAAAATCTTGATATTGTATTGTTTTTGTTTTGTTGTTGTATTCAGCTCCCACACCTATGAATTCCTTTTGTGTTTTATGTAGGTTTGTTTTACCCCACAATGGCGGTTCGAATTAGTTTTCAGGCAGATGCAAAATAATTAAAAGTAACTAGAAATGAGCATGTAAAACGAATATTTCTCCTGGGGGAGCCTGCCCCTGGACCCCCCTAGTTGTGGCACGTCTATCCATGAAATGTTCTCACCTTTTTTACCCCTTACCTGTTTGCATCCCTGATTGAAACGTGGTACTAAAATGACACTTCCTTTTTTGATACTTTGTAGTATCAAGGGATATCGCACCCATCCCAAGGTCAACGCTGATGTTTTTCCATCCAGTTTTTTTTTTTGGTGTGAAAATGAAGACACAGGGTTTCTGCAGGTTCTTAAAATGTCTTAAAAAGTCTAAAATCTAATAATCTGAATTTTAGGCCTTAAAATGTTAAAAAGATTTTGATAGGTCTTAAAAATGTATTGTTTTATGAAGTTAGTATAACTTTCAAATGTGTTTTAGAGAAAATTTGTATTGATCATGACTTAACAAAACTACAAAAGGAACCAGGTACTTTTATGGGTGTGAAATAGATATTAAATTGCATTCAGAATGGTCTTTAAAAGATCTTAATAAGTCCTAAATTTAACTTGTTGAAACCACTCAGAAACCCTTAAATCACTTGAAACATCATATAACTCAGGAAAATTCATTCAATTACTATGAGTCACCCCTTCATTTTAGCTAGCACATGTTAACAGTATGTTGTGATGTTCCAGGACGGAAGGTGAGAGACACAAGACTAATGGAAGCTATTGCTTATCACATGCCTTGCGTTGTATTTGCTGCATTCCACAATGCCAAGGTATTCTCTATTACAGTGCACTATGGACGCACCCAAAAAAAAAAAGGCATGTAAGAACCTATGTGTGCTTTCGCATGTGAGCAACTGTGCAGGGTCCATTAAAAATAATGTGCACAAACAACAGTACATGAATGGACCCTTATACTACATTAGAAATAAAACTTGCGTCTTCTTACACACGTATGCGCGCACACTCACTCTCTCTGTGCCTTACTGTATTGTTTTTCTCCAGAAGCTTCAGCAGAGGCATCTCATATCATCTCAGCCATCAGTGAGGTTCCTTCAGTACCTGCTCCTCATGACACTGAGGCCGGAGCAATCGCAGGTGAAAACATGATCCTTAACCTTTCTCTGACTCCTCAAGATATTCAAGTGCACTGAATATCTTGATGTCCAGTCCATTAACAATGCCCATGTGCCTGATCTTGATTCACTACCACCATAATTCACAGCATGCCATATCCCCTGTCATTAATCTCTACTTTTTGTTTTTTAATTGCCTGTGACTAATTCCTACTTTGTGTTGTTTGGACTTGCAGATTTGTTCTAATGGTTTCTTATTAGACTAATCGTTATCGTTGCCTGCTTCAGTCTAACTCAAGTTTGCATGATTTTCGTTCGACAGAGTTGCAACTTCTGGTGGCAGCCATGCCATATTAACTCTACAGTCCTGCTCCGTCCTCTCCTCATTTCAAATTTGGTACATTCTTGTTTTTTTTCCTCCTGTGCACATGAGAAGCAGGTTTTATACCAGCTTTTAACATTTATCAGTGGATTTTCAGTTGAACATATTTTTAAATCAAAGGCACAAAATTCAACCACGTCAAACTTTTAATTGAAATGACTGATCATCCATCGACCAGCCATCCAGTTTTGTTCTTGGCATGGTTAAAGTGTTCTAGCTGTGACTGTTGATTTATGCCATGTTTTCTAGAAAAAAACATCCACAAAGGATGCCTTCAAGCAGAGAGGAGGACCTAATCAGGCATATCAGCTGTTGTAGTGTTTGGTTGGAATGAAACCTGCCCTCTCAGCCCTCCATGTTACATAGTTGCCCACCCCTGATGTACAACCAGCACTTGGAGGTGGTGCTATTCACCACCTCCAAGTGCTGGTAGAATATCTTGAATGGCCTCAAGATAATACTGGTAACTTGAAAGGTGCATTTGTACCTTTTATGGCAGTATTAGAAGCACTGGGATCCTATAAATTATGTTCCTATGCAGGTAATTTGCATACATTTGATCAACCTGATTACTCCTATTCTGAGTATTTAATCATCCATGATTAATTCATTAATAATTACACAGCTGTTACTTTCATCAGGCTACTTACATCGTTTCTGTATGGAGAGCCTGTTTTTCTTTTGGATCTCTGCAGGATTTCAATTAGTTTGTAGTGACGTCATGGAATTTCCACGAAGGGATTCTCTTTGCAATCAACTGTAGGTGTACTGTTCCACCCAGTGTGACTACTGTCCTAGACTGGAATTCACAGCCAGCTAAACTCTCTCTGACATCTCTTCTTCCAAGGAACAGGCAAAGTTGTGGCTGGACAGAATTTAATGCCAGAAATTGTGAAACTGAAAGGAAAACAGAAAGGATCAATTACCACAAGATAAATAATACAAGTCGATATGTAGCCTACTAACGGCGCATCTCGTTTCTTTCATTAACAAATTACACAAATTGTGTCAAATATTACGGAAAAGTTTGCAATGTAAGAATGGTAAATAATAATTTACTTACTCATATTGCCACTACAAAGGGCTACAAACAAACGTGTGGAGGAAGAGTTAGCATCTTCGGAGCAGGTAAAACAACAACATCCGGGCCACCTACATCACTTCCTGAAACTATTAGCTGGCACAAAAAACACAAATGAACGTACTGCGCCTTCTACAGGCCTGAAAATACAACTGCAAATATAAATGTACACAATTCCAACACAGTAGGCCTATGCAGGGTCTTTTCATTTTACCATCCTCACCCAGACACAACAGCGTCCTCAAATGTATCTACATGTACATGATACCTTAATCATACAAACACAAAATGAATTAATCAGAATCAGAACACTTTATTGATCCCCATGGGGAAATGAAGTCAGTTTCAGTTGCTCCCATTGTAAAACAATAAAAATAGGAAATAAGTAAAAATGTAAAAATATATAAAAATTTAAGTACACTATATGCTCTACTATACTAAGTATAAATAGAAATATGTACACAATATGTGTATCAACCATAATAAACAAATATGCAGTATGTAAACATGTAAAATATGTGCATTTATGAATATAAGATTTATGTACAACATTCTCCAATGCAAAGGATTAACACAATACTAATAAATATTACTACTACTACTAATAATACTGCTAATAATACTACTACTGGAATATTATTACTACTACTACGACTACCACTACCACCGCTAATAGTAATAATGATAATTATATTAATAATTATAATAGATATAATAATAGTAATGAAAGCCATGTGGCAGCTCCCGACGCCCGGGATTCAAGAGAAAATGCATGGAATGCAGTTGCCAGTATTAATAAATATATGCAGTATGAATAATACACATATAGACCATAATACTGCACAGCCCAGTTGCACGTGGAGATTTTATGATTTGAGGTAGTCCAGCTACTGACAGGGGTGAAAATAGCAGTGAGTAAGTCCAGGGGTCCAGTCTATCGACTCAAAGTGACTGACACTCTGAGGGAGGAGTTAAATAGTTTGATGGCCACAGGCAGAAATGACCTCCTGTGGTGTTCTGTGGTGCATCTTGGTGGGATGAGTCTTGCACTGAATGAACTCCTCTGCTTGAGCAGCAAGTCATGGAGTGGGTGGGAGGCATTGTCAAAGATGACTTCTAACTTGGACAGCATCCTCCTGTCTGACACTGCCTCCAGAGAGTCCAGCTCAACCCCACCCACGTCACTGACCTTGCGAATCAGTTTGTTGAGTCTGTTGGTGTCTGCAACCCTCAACCTGCTGCCCTAGCACACAGGTAGCACTGGTCACCACAGACTCATAAAACATCATCAGCATTGTCTTGCAGATGTTGAAGGACCTCAGCCCTCTCAGGAAGTACAGACAGCTCTGGCCCTTCTTGTAGAGGGCTTCAGTGTTCTTTCCTAGTCCAGAAGATTGTCTATGTATACTCCTAGGTACTTATAGTTCCCCACAATTTCCACACTGACCCCCTGGATGGAAACAGGGGTCAACTGTGCCTTGGCCTTCCTTAGATCCACAACCAGCTCCTTTGTCTTTGCCACATTTAGATGCAGGTGGTTCTGCTCACACCATGTGACAAAGTTCCCCACCATAGACCTGTATTCAACCTCCTCGCCCTTGCTGATACATCCAACAGCAGAATCGTCAGAGAATTTCTGAAGATGGCAGGACTCTGATTGGTAGTTGAAGTCTGTGGTGTAGGTGGTGAAGAGAAAGGGAGACAGGACCGTCCCCTGCAGGGCCCCAGTGTGGCTGACAACTCTGTCTGACACACAGTGTTGCAGGCACAGATACTGTGGTCTGCCAGTCAGGTAGTCAACTAGCTCCACATAGCTGGGGGGCACAGGCTTTGAGCACTCGAGGGCTGACACCATCAGGTCCTGCAGCCTTGTTTGAGTCTAGTTGCCTCAGTTGTCTTTTCACATGGTCAGCTGTGAAGCTGACCATGGGGCAGGGGTGGGCAAGGGTGGAGTCAACTGGTTGCAGAGGGCAATTAGGCTGGGAGCCAGGGGAGGTTAGGAAGATGACCTTCAGTGGAGTAGGTGGTGATTGGAGGCTGACATTAGACGAGTCAAGGGGGGATGGGTGAAGACAGGGGCCATCGTATCAAATCTATTGAAAAATAGATTAAGTTCCATGGCCCTGTCCGGGCCACCTTCAACCCCGCTGCTGCCAACTGACCGGAAACCAGTGATGGTCCTCCTGCCACTCTAGACCTCTCTCATGTTGTTCTGCTGGAGTTTCTGCTCTTCCCCCTGTACTTTTCTTTAGCCTCCCTGATTTTCACTTTCAGGTCTGCCTGGATTGTCCTCACCTCCTCCCTACTGCCAGCTCCAAAAGCCCTCTTCTTGGTCTTAACGTCCTTTGTTACCCATGGCTTGTTGTTTGAATAACACATTTTCAGGGACAGTGCAGTCCACGCAGAAGTTGATGTAATCTGTTATGCAATCTGTTAGCCCATCAATGTCCTCTCCATGCGGCTCACAAATTGGTTGTCAGTCAGTCACCTCAAATTAGCACAGTGTCTCATAAGCCTCTTCCGACCATCTCCTCACTGTTCTTGTCGTCACAGGCTGGTGTTTTACCAGAGGCGCATAGCATGTGAGATTTCCCTGGGTAAATAATATGGCTGGAGCCCCACGGCTAAAAGTGAAACGTCTGGGCAGCAGATACTTTCCTTGATCATAATGTGCCCG
>OMLF01011903.1:0-19916 GCA_900302615.1 Holocentrus rufus
TATTATATTGTATTCATTGTCCGCAGCATCTGCAAACCCTGTGGACTCACAAAGGTGTGCCATGAAGCCTGCGACAAGTTTCTTAGATAAAAATATTTGATACCAGTACGATACCACAGAAAAATGTGTTGTTTTACTAAGTAACTTTTGTTTCCTGTTTGATCTTTAACAGATTTGTAGAAACTTTTCCACAGAGCTTTTTATGTCAGGTTTTCTTCTTGAAAAAATGAAAAAGTTCCTCGTTTTGCTCCCATGTGGTGTCAGATTGGTGACCTAACACATCCCACTGATCTCATTTTGCTTTGACTCATGAAACCATTTGACTGGTTTGACTGGAAACCAAACAAACAAAACAAAACAAAACAAAAAAAAAGTGGGACCAATCAGCGTTCTTTCAGGAGCTGATGACAGCAAGAAGCAACAGTGCACTGAAGTAGAAAACAGAAACAGCAGGGCAGCATTGTGGGTTTTCTTATAAAAACCATAAGGATTGTGAACCAACATCAATTCCAGACGAAAGTCAAATTCAAAATAACTGATTATTAAAGGCCTCTCCAGCTAGTTTTACTTCCTGCTTTTCGGTTGACGTTCTTTTTCAAACAGAGAGTGGAGGTGTGGTTAATAATGGGACGTAATCCACAGAGGATGTGTCTGAATTTCATCGCGCTATTTTTAATTGTTTCCCAATGTGAACATGCATCAGACGGACGTCTTTTTTACCTCGCATTGTGTCTCGTTGATTTTGAATGGGTGGTGGCGTTCGTGTTTTGCAGCCAGTTGCTGGCTGTTTTTAGATGGCATTCAAAGTTGAAATCTGTTCGACTGCAAAAAAAAAAAAAAAACAGTAAAAAAAAAAATACTTTTACAGTATTGTGTTGGTTATAAGCAGAAGATTATTGTTATACATCAAATATGGGCAGTATAATAATGTTTAAAACTCAAAAAAAGTTATTTAGTGTTGAGTTACCCTTTAAATACCGGTGTGCCCACTTGACGTAGGGCAAGCGTGAAAGCACGCGGTTAAGTTGTGTCATTTTGAAGGTGGCAAATGTACATACATAGACTACATAATGAATGGATTCATCATGCTGAGTCAACATAATATGTTGATATGAATATGCAAACATTATCAACATTATCAAACATTATTGTTATGTTAAAATGCATGTGTTCCAGAGGAATTTCTCCAGGAAATGGATGTAAAGCAAATGTAAATACTGGAAATAGGCTGAATCACTACTGTAGCCTATTAAATAAATTAGCAGCAGAGAATAACAAATTGGCCATTTATGCACATGAAAATGTCCCAGATTAATACTTAAATAATTCAAAGCTTCAAATATCTTTTTAAGGGAACATGAGCATGTTGAACCTCCTAAATGATGAACTACTTTCATTATGTGGTTCTGTGCTGGACTAGCTTCTTCCTAGCTCCATGGGGGCCAGCTGCTTTTGCTCATAACAAAATTTCAGGATAAGAGGGCCTACAATAAACCATGGCCTTTAGCTGCTAACCCTGACTTGAGATCATTTTATGTTGAATGATTATACATTCGGGAAGCATGGAATCTTTGTGTGTTTTCTTTCATGCATAAATCTCAAGTTAGGATGTACAATTTGCACAGCATCAGTCGATAGCTGTTGATAACTGATAATTGATGACAACCAATGCGTGTTATGTTGGGCTGCTCAACATCCCAGCGGCGCAATGATGCACTTTTCCTGTTGGTGCTGCTGGCTCCCTCGCACTGTTGGCCAATCGCATCTCAAAAGCATGAGAATAACTGTCCAGTCATAGACTGGGCTGCAGCACGTCTTTTATTTATGGACGTCATGGATGTTGGCTCAGATTGTGTCACATGGATTTTTAAGCACATTTCATGATTATGGATATTGATGAAAGTACTTTTAGTTACAGGGACTGTCAGCGTGTTTATTAGGATTATTTTACATGTATTTCCTCAATGGCTGCAAATGTTTTTTTAACTTCTAGTCTACAATTTCTACAATTGTTATTTTTTTAAGTGTTTTTTAAAATGTAACTCTATTTTGTTAAATTATAAATCTACATTCTTTAAGGGTTTTTATTTTCTTCCTTGAGTTCTTGCTTGGTGATCACAGTTTTCAACTTCATACACTTTTGTATGTTCCAAAGAAGGTGTGTGAAAGTTTGCACAAATAAAGTAGCCAATTCTACAGAGGATCTCTGTGCTCTCGTTATGTGCATTTGAAATTCTAGTAAGCCTTGCTTCATCCCAGAGATCATTAAATTAATTTTAAACAGGTTTAAGAATACATTAGCGGTCTGGTGGCACAAAGTAGACTTTGCACTGTGTCAACAAACAGATAGTGGGACTCCCTGGACCTAGCAATGCCATCGGTGCTCATGTCGCCCTGCAGCATGTGGAAGAAGGTGGAGTGGAACTCGCTGCCGGGGTAAAGCTCCGGAGAGAAAGCCTCGCTCTTCTCTGTGATCTTGAGCTTCTGGCTCCTCTGAGCACCCAGAAGGTAGAGACTCCACGAGCCTTTAGGGACAGGAGAGGGACCGTGGTGCTCACACACCTGAAAGAAGACAGCAGAGGGAAGAAAGAAAGGTTGAAAATTAAGGAACAGAAGCCAGTTTGAAATTTGAGTTTTGGTTTTGGTCCCAGGTGATCTTCATTGAGCTCAAGTTCTTCCTGGTTCCCACCAGAAAGCAACACAAGCACCATCTTCCTCATTCTGAAATGGATTGTTATCTCTGTGCCCTGCCTTCCTGCTTGCCTGTGGGCATAATGTTACACCGGCTTGTGTTTATGTGTGTGTGTGTGTTTGTCTTGTACCTGCATCACCAGATGCTCAGCTCCACACTTGGCATTCCATTGGCTCCATGAGAAAGCGCAGGCAGAGGAAAGGAGGGCCATCTGTTCATAGGCAGCATGTTCTGTCAGCGGGTCCTGAGGAGGAGAGAAATAGCACAACACTTCTTATACTAGTCTGGAAAACAAGTGCATTGAAATTCGTTTGTTTGTACAGGAAAGTAGGTAGACAACATTACATGGTGCAGCTCAGTGTGTTGGTGAATCCCTAATTTATAGTCAATATTTGTGATAAAGATATATATTCCCCTCTGACATGGATCCTTTTTCATGATTCTGAGTGTTAAAAAATGCTTTTGTTCTTATTTTGTCTCCGTGCACAGCTATTAAAATAACTGTTTCAAATGTAGTATAATTTGAGTTGGCAGCATGAATGACAATGCAACGCCAGCGTGCTGCCAGCCCGAACAATGTGCTCTTTCAACTGAGGCTTGGAAGGAGATGGATAACGTCTTGAGGTCTCTCAATTCTGGGCAGTTTTACAGTGATGCATGGAAATGTGCCACAGTATGTTTCAGCACTGTTTTTTTTCCATGCAAGGCAGCAATTCAGTAACAAATGATAATCATCGCATTTGGCACTCGTGTACTTTTTAGATTAGATTAGATCGTTATGTCATTGTACTCAGAACAATGGAAATCTGTTTAGCAGCTCTTCAGCACTGTGCACCATAAACAGGAAATATAAATAACAGTGAATTATATACTAACACAAATGATAAAAACGAGACAAAGTGACTGAAGTGTCTGAATGTAAAATGAGCTCAAGGGTAAATATCCATTGTAAGCTCAAATCATACTAAAGACTGCCAACGACTCACCATTCGCTAATTATAAATATAAACTGCTACTAACATTTTTTCCAACAATTGAGAGAAATTCAGCCCAAAGTGGCCCAAGCCTGGGCGTAAATGTGAATCTCTCTCCATGTTCTTCTTCTACTCTACCTGCCTCTGTTGGAGATACAGACCTTGTCACAGGTGCTAACGTATTTATCGGTGTGCTCATTGACAAAGATGTTGATCCCAGCATTAACCATGGCTCTCTGCAGGGCAGGGCCACTCATCCACTTCCCCTGGAGGTGAGAGAGGCCTGTCTCTTGCTCTGACTGCAGCATGCACTGGTTACCCTGTTAGACAAGCAGACACAAATTACACCAGTCAAGCTAGGTGGAGCCTACAGGCAAATGCATTTTGCTGCTGTGTGTGTGTGTCCTTTCCAGCATGTTTCCTTTACCTGGATAGTGATGCTGAGGTCGGTGAGCGCAGCGTTGATGGTGAACAGAGCCGAGTCCTGGCCCAGCGGCCGAAGCTCCCAGCTCTGGAAGGGCAGGTTGGCGTAGCTGTCCTGCATCAACACAAAGGCATGGAGGGACTCCATCTTGAAAGAGATCTTGGCCTCAGCCTCGTTGTAGTTGAGGTCAGTGATGCCGTCCATCCTCCACTGCTTGCCTGCAGAGTTCAACTTCAGTGTCCATCACTTATGTATTTGGGGCCTCCCCACTGCTTTTTTCACATTTGATCCTCTTTACATGCAGTTCCAAAACATGACTAAGCAAAAGCAAAATTGGATAAGTGCATGTATCAGTAGTGGCTTGGTGCCATTGAAAGTTTTTAAATTCCAATACTTAGTGATACTTATTCTGATATCTCTATATTAATTTTCTGTGGTATTTATAGATTTCCTAAAAAGAAAGAAAATGCAGCCTTAAATAGAATAGTATTATAAAAGTCCAAGAAGCTTACAAACATTTTTCAATAAATGCTGATGCCACAAAAATCACACCATAAAGCAATGATACATATAGGCACTGTGACATCAAGCTCACATTTTCACTGGAGATTTGCACTGCATTATGTTATCTAATAGATTAATTGTGAAAATCTGATTTCTGATGTCTGTTGTGTTGTACCAGCATATCAACGAGCAGCCAGTGTGCCATACCTGCTGCATCCCAGCGAGCCACTTGAGGGGTTGTCAAGAAAAGGACACAGTCAGGCACCGTCACGGACACTTCAACAGGGGGGCAGGTGAGGTCCTCCAGGTTCCCAGAGACTGATCTCTGAGTCTGGGAATCCTTCATAGGGTATGAGAACTCCTGTAGGCCTGTGTTCAGCAGCTAGGAAGACATGCATGGAGGGTGTGTGAGATAGAGAGAAGTGTGGTCACCTTCAGCTGCTAGGCCTGGTGTACAGGGGATACATCACAATAGAAAATTTATTACATTTCCTGACATTCCCTGTCTGGAGGAGACTTAAAAATTTCACGACTTTCCAGATATTCCATGATCCAACCTGATTCCATTCTCTTCTATTCTATTCTATTTACCTGTCTGATTGTTGAGCCATTGATCTGGTAGGGCTGTGGTGGGAGTTGGAACACTTCACAGTAGAAGACCCCACCCATGGGTGTGTACTGCAGTAAGTCCATCACCTGGACATGGTCACCACTGTCAGTGAGCGACTGCACCGCGGCAGGACCAGAGTCCACGTCAACTGTGTGTGAGAGAGTACACATGAAGCATTGAAAAAGTGTGCTACTGTGTAGCCTTGGGGGTACAGTTTGGCACCTGGGCAAGCCACTTCGAAACCGCAGCCACAAGTGGTGCTCGGGTGTCTTACCAGAGAGTGCCTCCATCTGTGTCTCTATCTGGTTCTCCAGGTCTTCTACAGGCTTGTGACCACTGCTTCTCACCGACAGCACACTCACTGCACTCTGCTAGAGGCATAATGAGAATTACAATTTGTTTATTATCCGATGTCAAACCAGACAATGACTCATGCAAAAATAACCAGAGATGATGTTGCACTGATTCTGGGGTCCCAGAATGCCATTCCTCCATCTTACCTTCCTTCCCTCAGACCCTTGGACAGACTGCACCTCCTCCTCTGCCGTTTGGGGCTGCATGGAGCTTTCACTTTGCTCTTTCACCTCCCCCCCTCCTTCTGTCTCCCCCTGCTCTGATGAGTCTGTGTCTGGTGGGATCTCATCCCCCCCTGCAAAAGACCTAACCGCCAAACAGAACAAAAACTTAGTTCAGCTAGATAAGTATTATCTGTACTAGTTTCTGCAGCAGTTATAGAAGCAACAGTAATAGTTACAGAAGTGGTTGTTGTGTCTATTTGATTAGTTTGATTAGTACTAATAATACAAGTAGTAGCAGTTGTTGATATAGCAGTTGTACCAGCAGAAACAGTACCAGTAGTAGTAGCAGCAGCAGTACTAGAAGTAGTATATATTATAGTTAAATTAGTAGTAATAGCAATAGCAAACAGCAATAGCAAAACCAGTTATTGCAGTAGTATTGGTAATAGGGCTAGCAGGAGTAGCAGTGATAATAGTAGCAACTGTAAGTAATTGTATTAGTCCTATCAGTAGTTGTAGTAGTTGTTACAGCTGTAACAATAGTAGTATTAGCAAGTGTAACAGTATCAATAACAGTAAAAGTAGCAGGAGTAGTAGTAGTTGTGATAGGACTGCTAATAATAGCAGGACTAGTAGTAGTGGCATTTGTAGCAGGAGTAACATCAACCAGGGACCTGTGGCTGGCAGACCGTCTTCCCAACTGAGCCTTCCTGGCCAGGCAGGACAGGTGGTCGTAGCGGGTATGGAGGAGCCGCACAGCGATGTTGCTCACAGCCAGCTGCTTGGGCAGCTCAAAGCCCATGCCAGCCTCCTTGAAGTAGAAAGCTTTGAACCTGGATAAACCACAGAGAGGAGGAAGAGGAAAGAAGCTGCATTTATCAATGCACATGACCTGTTGTAACTGCCACTTGTGCTATTTAGTGTAAATGCCTATATTTAAACCTGGCTTGTGTGTTAAAAGAGAGGGATTATGGGATGACAATGGGTTTGTTTGGGGGTTTATCACATGGACACTTCCCATTCTAGATGTTTAATTTAAATCATCTAATCATCTATCAAGATTCACAATCTAGGTAGATAGATAGGTTTTCCATTTCTAAGAGCTTGTAAAAAAAATCGACTAATTCCAGGTACACTTTTTGCCCAATCTCTACTTGGAATTCAGCACATTTTAGTCAGCGACATCAAAGAAGTAAGTATTTGTTCAAAAAGCAGTCAAAAACTTTCTTTGAATGGATGATGACTTCAAGGTCATTGTTAACTATGAGAAAATAAAGCATCACCTGTCGTGTTATGCAGGCACAATCAAAATTCATTCTTTCGTGTTCACTCATATCATCATACCAGCAGCTTTAGCTCGACTCAGTTCTATCTCTCTCTCTACCAGACCTTGGGTCTTTCCTGAGGTTGGCCCAGAGACACAGTGTGATGTTGTCGTCTTTGACCACAGTCTGCATGTTGCCTGTCCCGATGTCAGAGTTACTGCTGGCATTCTGTGACCAGGGAGAAACACAACAGTAGCCTTAAAGTCTGCAAGACCATCACACACAGTAAAGCTGACAGCACATCTTGTCTTAGATCTTGCACAGTAGCAGAAGGCAAAGTGGACGTGGTTCTCCTCTACCTTGAGGATCTCCTCAGTGGCGAGGAGGAGTTTACGCTGGATCGGCTCCTGCAGAGAGAGGAGGGTCTCCTTGTACCTCTCACTCTCAGCTGGATCTCTGACATCATTCATCAAACCCTCCAGCTCATCAATCAGCTATGAGAGAAAAATGTGTTTGAATATTTTTTTTATTCATTTATTTATTTATTTTGAAGGAACAAACTATTCAATTTCTAGGAATGGGCTTCACACCTGCTGCCCAATTTAAACATGGATACTTAAATATGATAAATGAAGTCACTAAACCATAATTATCTTGATAAGCTTGTCTTGAATATAGAATAAATGGTGCACCGTAAAATGCCAAATGGTAAAAGTTGTCACTTTTTCGTAGCCATGGTCCAACACAGCTCTAAATCTTTGAGGATTAGGAGCTCTCAGCATGTTAAAATGACTTTTCTGTCTCCATCTTTTACATCTTTGTCTCCAGTTTCCTCACACACACATCTATACCTCCAACATAAACACACACCTGTAGGGTAAGGTCACACTGCTTAAGCACAGGTGTGATGTTGACCTCAGGGTCATCTGACCACAAGCTGATGTAGATATTGATTTCCCTCTCCTCTGCTGGGTCTGGGGTGCCGTCACAGCGCATGTACCTGTCCCACTGTCCCACCAACACAATACAGTCAGAAAATTTCACCAGGCTACTTTAACTTCTACATAGCTGATAAATAACATTCAATCCCTGAGCTGCTCCCTGCCCACCAAACTATTCCCTAAATAAATATGTCCTGAGCATAATGATGATTCAAAAATCATCTAATAATTCTTTCTTTAACTCGGTCATACCTTGGCTTTCTCCCTGGCATCATTTTTCCATGTGGTTACCGCAGTGTGGTTGTTTTCCAGCAGACAGCGGAGCTTGGTCAGCTCTTCCTCTCTGCGTTCTTGATCCTGTCAGTGCAAGACAATGTTGATGCATCCATGAACAAAAGCAATATACTCATACCAAAAATGACAATTTACATTTAAACTTCTATTAAAAGATGTCTACTTTAAAAATGTAGGGATTTTTCTGTCCTGTTACTCTGTGCACAATGATTGAGATATAAAACAAGGAAATGAGTCCCTTCAAAGTTTTCAGAAGTAGTTTTTGATTGGATTTTTCTTCACAGGGGAGAAACCTAAGATAAAAGTGCATGCCTCATGATTTGATGTTGAAACTGACTCATTGATCAAACCAAATTCTTGACTGTAAAACAGCAAACCTATATGGCATCATGTCCTTTAATTGCAGCTTACCTTTAACTCAAGCCTTTCTTGCTCCTCCTGTTTCTTCCTCTCCCTCTCCAACCTTTCCTCCTCTTCTTTCTTGGCCTGCAGTCGAATCTCATCTGCAAAGCAAAAACTCAAACAATGAGTTCGTGGACACATCTCAAGGCATATCTTCATATAGCCAAGGCTGCAGGTAGTTTACAGTATACAGCATAAGTCCTCTGTGAATCCTAAAAGGGTGACTGCTTTAAGATAAACACAAAGGTCACTTCCCTTTTTCAGCTCCTTGTCCTCTGTGCCCTCAATAGCCTGGAATTTGCTGGGGGGGCTTTTAGTTTTCATAAATCTTGCACTCTACTACAGCTAATGTTTGCCAATATATGTAAGGCGCCCCAAACTGTGTTCATTTTGCTCTGTTTTAAAGTAGGAAAAAAAGGGGATAATTAGGCAGTTACCTTCTTCTCGCAGTCTCGCCTCTTCCTCCTCCTTCTGCAGCCTCTTCTTCTCAGCCTTGCCCAGCTTACCTTGCTTTTTGGCAGACTTGAAACCAAATCAAACCATTAAGAATGAGCGACAAATAGGAATTTTCACTTGTATTGTGGTAGTTGGACATGGGTACATTTCTGAGAAGAAGATGGAGACACTGTGACTTAATTCAGTTTTCTGTATGGCATTGGCAATTTGACTGATGGGTATAGATTACTGCAAGGAAATAAGATGGTATACTTTTATACGTAAGGGATACCATATAGCTATCAGGTCATTATCACAAAATAAACATGTATTTAAACCAGTTAACATGTAAACTGTGTATCATCTATTCATTCAATTATTCAATTCGATCTGGTAAATGACAAACGGGAGAATGAGTCAGAATTTCACCCCCCAAAAAATTAAGATATTGGTTTTCCGGTTTTCCGCTCAAAAGGGAAAATCTAATAAACAAGGAAACCCAAACAAATGTGGATATAATATGGATGTCAATCGATACTCATAATGAATATGGATTGAATTAATAAAAGCCTCTGCCTGGTCAATGCTCTGTTTCACACTTTAAGTTTCTTTTACTTGATGAGAATATGTCACAAGGGATTGTGGGAGTCTGTCTCTCCAGTTCTCCTGTGCATGTAACAAAGCTATTTTATTTGTCACATCCAAACTGGGGAAAGACTCCCATGGATGCAAACCAGGGAAGCCATTAGCCACTAAATCACAGGGCAGTCAAAACAGCACTGAGATTACAATCAGTAAGGACAGAGATTAGAACAGGTGACCCTGGGTCATCTCATCCCAACTGGAGCGTGTACTGTTTCCATATTCAAATATTCATAAAAACTACATGCAGTTGTGAGTCCCGATTCATGAAGCCCTGGACCTGGCCTGTCATGCATTATTACCAACATTATGTAGCTTTGTGATTTAAATTAGAATTACACTGTAACTGAAGGAACCAAAAATACAACTAAAATACAGCTTCAACTTAAAGAGTACTGTATGCCATAACAATAAATTTAACTGTGTCCTAAATACTGGATTATGCACTGAAACAGCATCATGTTATGTACAAAATGCAGCATTAAAACTAATAGTCTGTTTCTGTGTAGGTTGGGGGACCTCTGCTGGTCACTTCTGGAAGTGAACCAATAACTGTCTTGAGAGCCAACTTCCACGCAACTATATATTAACACAATAAATCGCACTATGCCGCTAACTTTATCTTCATCTGAAGGTGCAAATCACATTCACATTCACAGTCCACCGTTGTTGACTCTTTAATTTTCAACGGAAAACCAACGAAAATTGGACTATGGGAAATGGGAAGATAAAGAAAGAAAAATAAAGAAAATAGTAAATTAGACTTATAATTTCGTTTTGTTTTCCTTGTAAATTAGATTTTCCCGTTCGAGCGGAAAACAGGAAAACAAACGTCTTTTTTAAGTTTTGGTGAAAAACGAACAAAACGAAATGGTGACTCGTTTGAAAGGCTCGATTTGAACAACTGAATTAACGGATGAAACACGGACTCCCTTTTGAACCCTGAGATACTGAGATCTTATTTTAAAACTAACTAACTTTAAAGCCCGAAAACTTCTCACCATCTTTGTGAAGCCACCTTCTGTCACCAGCGAAGAGCGTCAAGTAACCATAGAAACACACACGCATGCGCGGGTTTCTATTTTTATTTGCGACATCCCGGAACGGTATACGGCTGTTGTGAACTTGGATGTTAGAAGGATGGAGGGACAAAGCAGAGGAGACGCCTTTTCTAAAGTATATCCAGCTGTGGCCTGAGAAGAGTCCAGCTGCAGCCGCAGAACTACAATCACCTCCGCTCTTAGAGCAAAAGAAACATATATATGTTGAACATATATATGTTTATTTTATCTTTTTATTTTTATCTTTTATTTTGCTTTCATTTCTGCTGGTGTTTTTGTAACTATTTTATTTTTTTCTCCAATACTCCCTGTACTGTTATTCGTATTGTACGTATTGTACTTTTACTCTGTTGTTAATAAAGTTAAAAGAAAAAAAAGGTAATTGTTTCTATTGTTGTACAGGGACCCACTTTGCTCACTAGTGCTACTGGTGGCTGAAAACTCAGTTGATAAGTTCTAAGTGTTTATAATAACAGTAAAGAATTTATGGAAATTATGGCTTCATACAGTGGTTACAAACTGATTCAAAAGTACTTTCTTTGAAGTCATGTGCATATATGATATGCACACTAAAAACAGGAGGATCCTGTGGCATTATGATGACTGTAAGTGAAGTATCACATTTGGCTGACACTAAAGCTGTTATTTGTATCCGGGGTAACTTATCATAACTGAGCAGGTAATGATTCACTGACTTTGACATTATACAAGGAAGTAGCAGGGGGAAAATCTGTGCCTTCCAAGCTACAGCACAGTCTCTCTTAACCAAATGCCTAAATGCCACCCTTGCTGCACTGCATCACTACTTCATTTGCCTGTTAAAATGTGTTTCTGTTGAGGTGACAAGACCATGATATTCCAAACTGTGGAGCATGCGGAAGAAATTGGGAGAGGCCAACCTTATCAAATATTCATATATATTCAGCCCGTAGGGCATGCCTTCTTCCTGAATCCAGAATATTATATCCATGTCCTTTTCCCTTCTACACTCATAACCTCAATGATGTGTTGCAGTGGAAAGTGGGTCAAGACGTGTTTCACCAGGGCAGCCCCGGAAGTTGATATCACCAACACAGATAACCTCAATAGCAAATCCATGTTCAACCTCTTTACTGAAATTCTTTGTCCACATAGACACATTCACACTCATGCATGTGCACAAACATGCAAACATGATTTACAAATACACACATAGACACAAGGACACATAAATATACATTTATATGATTATGCATAGCAAGAGAAACTCATGTTCTTGCTGTCTCTCCCCCTCTCTCTCTCACTCACACACACACACACACACACACTTTAGATATGCTGACACTGTTGAGAAAGCAGAATTAGGTATCTTACAGAAGCAACAGTGTCTGTTCTTAATTCAGTTCTGTTATATTGTCAAGTGCATACTAAGCAGTAAGAGTTTTCAGTATCATGGCATTTGTTGGAATAGGGCAATGGTTCTCAAAATGGGGGTCAGGACCCCCCAGGGGGTCATGGAATGATTCTGGGGGGGTCGCAAGATGATTATGACATAGGAAAACGATACAAAAATGTATTATCATTTTTATACTTTCATATCTTTTCTCCATTTTTTACTATTACCTGTGAAATACTGAGTAAGTTTAAAATGCGAGGCCTCCTTTGTTAAGTAAATAAATTAAACAACCTGAAAATGGAGCTGTTCTCTAGTTGGACTGATCACCGCTCTGCATATGCAGCCTGTGAGTGGGCACTGTTTCATTTTAAGGGGTCATGAGCGAAAAACTTTGAGAGCCACTGGAATAGGGCATATTCATGGATGGAAGAATGCATACATGCATGCGTATTTACTTCCTTTTGGTAAATTTGGGAACATGTTTGGTTTCGGTTTCAAAATGTGGAGTATTAGGCACCTACATCAAGCAAAGGGCAATATGGCATGACGTCACTGATAGCATTCAGAACCTGATTTCAGAATCCTAAAGAGACTGACTGTGTTGTTCACCTTTAGAAACAAGTAAATCCTCCTTCATCCACTGTGATATAAGCCAAACTGCGGTTGTTTTTGCCTTTAGCATTGTTTGCAATGGTGATCATCAGTTTCATAATTGTCATCATAGTCACCCACTTCCCCTCGGCTGTTTTCATTATCATCATCAACATCATAGCCAACTTCGCTCTTGAAACACCAGGTAAATTCTGTGGAAAGGAGGAGGAGATGTCATTCTTTTTGCCCTTTCCCATATCTTTCTTCTCTGTTGCTCTCTCTCTCTCTCTCTCTCTCTCTTTCTCTCTCTCTATCCCTCCTTCCCTCCCTCTGTTTTTCTCTCTCATCCCCTCCCCCTTCTCTCTCTCACCCACTGCTCCAGATTGGCAATCTGCTCACTTCCCTGCATGGCAAGGGAGAAGAGCAATCCTATGACAACTGATCAGGGATGAATCATTACACCTCCATAAAACTCTAGATCAGGGAACTGGTGCAATCAGATGACGTGCAAAGTTTCCTGAGGTGTTTCCCTGCCTGTCGGTCGAGTTTTTCAAGTTTGACGAGACCTGAAAGGCTGCTGAAGGAGTGCAAGGCGTTTAACCGGGCATGAGCACCCTGAAAAACAATGTAAAACAGCTTGTCCGTACACAGACTTTTTGTTCAGATTAAAACTTAATCATTTCAAAATATAGATGAGGATTACATTTGGGAGGGAATTCACCAACAGGAACAGATGGAAGCCATGTCATGAAGTCCCCTTACTTTTCCCTGAAAAGCAACAAATGCAGTCTATTATTGTCACAAGATGCCTTTTATGGAAACACTATAACCCCAGTACTGGCTTTGTTTAATAATTTAACAGACTGAAGGTATCTTTCTCATTGCAAAATGTATCACCAGAGCTTTTGATGCAATATAACACTAGAATATATATTCAAGCTATAAAATGTTTGTTTATTGATAGTGAATGGAATAAGACTGACCTTAAGTTTTGAGTTATATCATGGGATGACAAAGCTTATTTTTGTTGTTCTAGTCAAATTATTCAACAGCATAATGCTAATATACCTGACATTTAGCTAGTCAAATAAACTGCATATCCAGATTGACTGAAGCAGCTTTGGGGGGAATAAATGACAAGCATGTACGGACTGTACATGTTTTTTCTCCCATCATCACTGACATGTTTCTAGACGGGCCAAATGGAAACTTTCTCTACCCCCAAAACTGACCTGGCTAGAAAAGGAGGAATTGCTTGAAGTTCTGACACAAACTTGCACATACACACATATATACCTTACTTCCATACATGCACATACATGATGCACGTACTGTACATACCCGCTCACAAACACACACATACTCACACAGACATATACAGACAGAAGCGCGCCCACAGACACACAGAACGCACACAAGAATCTCTGTGATGAGGACCCAAGCAAAACAATAAAGGCTCTTTGTCATTATCAAAAACAAGAGGGGGAAGGGAGGAACAGAAATGTCTTTCCATGAAAGTCCAAAACAGTCCTCACTATATTGCAAAATGACTGACAGCTTGGCCACAGTTCCAGTCAAATTTGCGCTTGAATGATCAAACACGAGGTGAGGTGACACTTCACATCAGTCTTATGGACTGTGCTTTCATTATTTGGCAGCTGACAGCGTCAAAGTTATAAGAAAGGTATGCAGTGCTTAGACATGGCTTTCATTGTAAATTGAATTGTTGATATGTGGACTAGCAGAATGTGACAGCAAATCATGAACTCTAAATGTAGTCAGAAGCTGTGAATGGTTTGTTTACATGCTAAGTGCCTGAATATACCAGCATGAAACAGACTTATAATTTGAGGTATAAGATTTATGAAAGATGCATGGTGCTTTTGTTCCATGTAATGTACAAGCTCTCTGAGAATCTGTGTGAACAGATGATACCTAAAATCTATATAGCAAAATACATTTTGATTGTATCTACCATCCTGCACACTACACCCATGTATGAGCCTGACTGAACACAGTGCATGCATCTAAACTATAACACACACCCAAAGGCACATTATTAAAATATGTATGAAACATGTATGCTGCCCTTGTTCAGGGCTGCTCGGGTTCTAGACAAGTCTGCTTAATTGCTGAGTGTTATTTAATGGGATTTGAAGGGAAGAATATGTAGTTTGATATATTTAGCAGGGACAAGTGGTGTGCCATTTGTTTTCTAAGTCAAACTCCCAAAGACTGTGGGAAAAAGAAGTAAAATGTACACTTTGAAGCAATTTCAGACATGTCTTAGCATACCCTTTCACCCCAAGGCTATGTATAGTAACTAGAGCAGTCTTAATTTTATTTATTACTAAAGGCTATTTATAGTATTTTTTTTAAACAATAAAGGGATCCTCAACCCTGAGAGCCTTTGCAATTAAGGTGGGACAGTTCCGTGTATTTCTCAGACAGTGTTAATCCTCAAGGAAATTGTAGGGCCTACAATAACAACTGGGGCAACAGGGTGGACTAGTGGTCTGATTACCTGGGTTTATGTTCTGTGTCGATAAACATCCGTTCTGCTGAAGAGACCTTGATTAGTTACTGAATCCCTTCCAGCTCCAGAGCTACTGTGCACTGAGCCTCTGCTCTGACCTCTTTAGGGGGGAGGGTCAACGGGATCAATTATCACATTATTATAAGCAGAAAAAAATAAATATTTGTTTTGGATTCCTTGTGGGAATTCGCTCAGGCTAAAAGTGCCAACTGAATTAGAATCTAATTGCATTTCATATCAGTACGTTTCTCCTCACGGGTGAAGAGCATTAACATCATCTTGGCAACTCGCACCTTTTTTTTTCTTATCTCCTCCCCATTCTGCTCTCGCACACATTCCTGTCATAAAAGCCACGGGCGGACAGGACCGTACCATCTGCGCAGATAGAGGTGTGTTGAATAATGCAGTCTTACAAACGATCAGTGTCCACCCGCCGTTTAACAGGACAAACATTGACATAAAAAGTGGTAAAATAAGACATCCTAGTCGTTTATTGTGTCACGGTTTCCTCGTTGATGATCTGAGACAGCACGGAGAAACGTGGGCACCCCCGTTCCCAACGTATTGGACTCGTCCGTACACTGCCATGTTGGATGGAACTGGCTCCGTGCTCTCTGGCGGCCGGACTTCCCAGGAAAGTTTTACCGTTTTCCGTCTTCACACCGTCGCTGCAATTTTGAAGTTATTTTAAACCGGACCGGGACGTCGCATTGTATTCCTAAATACTATACTTATTTAGACACCACAGCCTTGCAGACCGCCGGCTTAAACCGAACCGGTGTGAGGGGTCGGCGGAAGGCCACGGATGACCGAGGGATTGTTTATGTATTTTTTTGGGATTTCATAACGAGTTAAGAGTCGGTGCATACTTTTTAGCTTGATCACCAATAATGAGTGGACACCCGCCGCAACGGCGGCAATCAAATGTCGGTTCAATACTACTGACACCACAGGAGAATGAATGCCTTTTCACCCACCTTGGCAGGAAATGCATCGTAAGTTTTTTTTCCACCAAATTGTTGTGAGATAGCTGGCAGCGGAGAAAAAGCTAACTTGCACAGTGTTTCCTGTCCCATAAAACCGATATGAATTGTAACGTTGTGTTTGTGGCCTGTGTGTTGTGGTGTCGCATGTATTCAAAAACAATCGTTTGTTTTCACTGGAAACAGTTGAGACTTGTGAAGCGAAGATGTTGGTTTGTTTTGACAGCCGGGGCGACACGGGAGGGCAGGGTCCGAGGTGGCTGTGTCTGATATATCCCGTTCGGGATGGTGACAGAAGGGCGATAGTAAGTTTTAGTCAAGCCCGAGGCCTCCGCTTGTACGCCTTAAGTGCTCGACACACCTGAATTCACCCAGGAAAGCCTGATTTTCCGCTGTCAGTCAACGTTAGCGAAGCCACACTCAACCCAACTCAGTTGTTTTTGCAGCGGAGAGTTTTCGGTCGGGGCTTTGGAGCTGTTAAATCCATCAACAGAAAGGAGGGCAAAGGAATGATTTTGCACTGGCATTACATAACACAGCTGAACCTTGGTTGTTTTCGGAAGTGTGTGTCTGCAGAGAACAATTTGTCGACCAGACTTGGCTTAAGACAGTGCTGACTAGCTAAAAGCCCCCCCATTGCAAGAATTAGGGAGAACTGCCAGTCACTAAATGTGATGCGAATGCATGGCCGCAGCTCTCTGTACCTGTGCAACTGCAGTCATGATCAGCAGTGCAATGTCACGATTCAATAATATGTGGTCGTCCGATATTACGTAAGACGTTTAGCATCCAGTTGACTCATATTTGTATCCTCCTCGTGTACTAGGTCATAGTTAGGCCTATACCCAACACAACTTAGTCATAGGACATTGATTTGAAGCGAGGCTTTTGCAGCTGCACCCATGCTATCCTTCAACACAAGCCAGTGCTTATTTCTCTTCCTTGTGTTTGATTTTCTGACTGTGGCAAAGCAGGAAACTAAGATTTTTTTCTTTGGTCATCCAGTCCCTCTAGCTGGTACATCTGAAAATTTGCAAACCACTTTAATCATTTTACAAGGCTGATATCAGGAGAGTACAGAGCCTCTGAACAATGGCTGGTTTCTTGCCAAAGTTGCCGGCAGAATAGAGTTAACTTGCCAGATAGAGTCAAAATATGTTTGCATTTAGCTGGTGGCTACTGTTAACTTCCTAACCAGCATATGATTTGACCCAGATTGTGACTTTCTTGTTGAATGAATCAGGGCATTAGTCCGAACATCAAGCAGCATACAGTGATACATGGGGCACTGTTTGTTTATGTGTCTTTATTTATTTATTTGTTTGTTTAGGTTTTTTATAGGGCAGCTACTCTGATTGGCATTATTGCCCGAGGTCTTGCCTCAGAAATGCAGTAACATTCTTGCCATGTGAAAGGATTTATTGATGCATTGCCCATCTGCATTGTCCAAAAATCCCAAATACATCAATGCTACATTTGGCATGTTTGGCTGTGGTTTTTTTTTCACTGTGCAGATGGATGATATTGCTTTTAGCAGTGATGAGCGTTGCCAAATCAGAAAAAAAACATGGTTAACATAGTGGCAGAAATCTGCCATTGGCTATAAATGTTCATTATATTTCCCAGCTGCTTTGCCTGCAAATACTTGATGCGTATCGCAGCCTTTGGGGATCGTAACTCTCCCAGAGAAAGGCCACAAAGTGCGACACAGGGTCAAAGATCGATCGAAATTCCTCCTGGCAACAGAAGTTTCCTATGAGATTGAAAATATTGAGGCAGTTCCTTGGCCGTAGTTGTTTTGTAACGTTGCCTCAGCGTTGCCATGTGTATTATTGCCCTTGGTGTCCAAGAGGTCGAGGACAAGTGGCTCAGGGAAAAAAAGTCACTCAGTGATATCAGTCAGAGACTTTTGCACATTCCCCTGTTGTTTACTGCTTTTACAGTTAAGTGTCAGATTATTGAAGTTTATTTATGTATCAGTGGTGCAGCTTAGTCAGGTTTTCTTTATGAATATGGGTCAGTCAGAGATGCAGTGTATTTAATACTGTGCCACATTTCAGTTGAATAGTAATAGATGTTTTCTCTAGTAGGGATAATGCTTTACCGCTTAAAGCATAGACTTTCAGACAGCCAGATCTTATATTTCCCCATATTGTAATCATTATTGTAATCATTTTATTATGGTCTGTAAAGTAACTCCATGTTAAGAACTGAGAAACTTCTCTTCCTCTTTACCTCATTGTCAGGTGTCTGTGTCGGTGGTTTGCTGTGGAACGGCCGCATTTCTTGCTCCATAACACAATACATCAGTATGTGTGGTTGCATGATTGTGACTTCCTCCTTTACACACACACACACACAGGTTTCTGAGGTGTGTCTTCCCCTCTGCACCTGTTTAAACACCCAATGACGACGTTCCTCAGGCATTCAGGCCGTCGTGTCACTCGGCATGTGACATAGGAGCATTCCTTGCAGTCTTATGCTGTGTGTGTACATGTGTGTCGATGCGTGCCTTTGCATGCGGAGAGATTCGGGGAGAGACAGACAGACAGTGTGTGAGACAAGGAGAGAGGGAGATTGAGAGAGACAGACTTTGTGTATCTTCCCCGACCAACCTAATTAGAATGCCCATCAGTGATTTAGGAGCTGACTGAGTGGCTGTGTGTTATGTAATGCACTTATTATGCAGAAAATGTAGGAATCACCAAGTCACTCTTACTGTCTTGTTTCCACAGCGCACAACCTAATTAGACATTGATTTATTCTAGCTGTAAAAGGCCAGTTTGTATACTGGCTAGTTGTTCAAAGCAGCAGAGCTCTCCTTCTGCATTTCTTTGCTTTGTATCTTGATTGGGACTTTATTCCCAACAGTCAAATTTGATGTGCAGCAGCGCTTGAAGAGTTGCCTCGGCTTTGTTGCATTAATTACATCGGAACATTTTAACGCCAGGAAACTTTTTTTGTTTTTTAATCTTACATCTCATTGTTGCCTGCCACTCGCACCATTGGCCGACTGCACAATCCCAAATATTTTCACCACCGAGGCAAATCTTCTTTAAATGCAATAAAAAGGACTGAACGAATGACATATCCTCCCAGATCCACTTCCTTGTAACGTGAAGCTGAATTGTGACATTCAGATTCTGTGGTTGATTTGAGATAAGGTGGCGGCTGAATATTAGATTGCTCTAAAATCTTGCATGCCCAGTTGTTGCATTTTGCATAAAAAAAGTGTATCAGAATACAGATAACAAATTGAGAACAGTTACTATTTACACTCCATTAAGACAGAATGTGTTTTTGCTGTAAGGATGCTGGTGAGTCCAAAGTATTAATTAGCACTGCCTCTGTCTCTAACCTTGAAGAAAGTGAATCTTGAATTACTGTAGGAATCGTGCACAAGTGTGTCATCCCCTCCTCCAGTTTGCTGAAACACACACACATGCACAGGCATAGAGAAACACACACACATACACACACAGTGGTCTTACTCATTGGTTTTACTCATTGGTATTCCTTCTGCTGTTTTCACCATCAGCAACACTGTCTGACTGGGCAAAAGGTGGACGGGATCCAATTCGCACTGTGTGTGTGTGTGTGTGTGTGTGTGTGTGTGTGTGTGTGTGTGTGTGTGTGTGTGTGTGTGTGTGTGGGTGTGTACGCATGGGG
>OMLF01011904.1:0-12286 GCA_900302615.1 Holocentrus rufus
CAGGTCCCACATCCTGGTACTTTTCAGCGTTGTCAAGGCAGCCTCAGAGCACGGCTGGCTGGCGGAAAGTAGCTGCAGTGTCCTGGCACAATATCTGTCCAAAAACGTTCACAAAAAACTGTCCCGGAAAGTTAGGTGTAACTAAAAGGTAATGGGTATGCATGTTTTTCTTCCACATGTTTCGAAGCGTCCTGCTTTATGACAGTAATCGGCTCTTTTAGGCAGGCAGTAGACTCAGACAGGCGCCAGTCCGTGTGGACAAGAGAAGGAGGAAGATCTTGTCCATTGTGCCGCTGCAAGAGACAGCGCTTTAGGCACGGTTTACGCACAAAATGTGGCAACATTTCTCTCTGTGTCCGTAGGTGTTTTTGACTGTACTTCAGCGGCGGTTGTTTCACTGCGTTTGTAATCAAATAGATACAGAATAAAGGATGAAAATGGCTCTCGACAGATAGAATTTGTGATAGAAAGGGACAGGTTTAAAGGGACAGTGTCATTCTGCTTCCTTCCTGGTTGAACTGCACGCTTCCAGATAACACATTTTTAGATACATGATGTGTTTTTGGACCAAATATGCGCAGGGACGAAAATATTTAACATTTAAATTTTAATTGAGACATTTAAACATTTACCCAAGCATACGATATATAACATACCTAGAAATCGACCACTGTGTACTAGTATTGTGATATATGGGCGTTTTTAGTCCCTTTTGCATTGTCTTTTGAAATGCGTTTCAGCTGATTTTACACCTCTTACATGGGCTTCACTGGGAATGGGACGGTGTGACACTTAACATACGTTGGCCCAAGTGAGTCCAAATTGCCCCTTGTAGTTTTATCATGGAGAGCAAGGATCAAGCAAAAATCATTGGACGTCTGTTTGGAATTTTATTTTTAAAGCAAACCAGGGAGCATCCAGGAACAATGCTCCCTCTAAGAAGATAGTTTGGTGACCTACATCTAACAATTTATCACACTAACCAAATAACATATTGGCAGTTATTAAAATTTTCTCTACCAGAAAATCATTCTGTTCATAATAGCAGGTTTGGAGGTTTTGCTAGTGAATTGCATTAATTGCAGAGACTTTGTCATACGTTAGTGTTTGGTGACGTTTGATGCCACTGATCAAATATTTAATTAGAAATAAAATGTCATTTTAATTGGACATTTTTTCCCAAGAATAATGCCTTGACCCATACGCAAAAGCATCATTTATCAGAAATTAACATTAATATAAAATAGAACTTCATGAGAAAGCTTAATTTTTCTAATTTAATATAGTTTTTATGGAACCACCCACATCAAGTATTATGCAAGCTAGGGTTTATTACAATAGTATGAAACAGCTGTTCGTTCAACATGTTTGTTCTCCTCTTTCAGGACTGATGTGATGTCTGCGACATTTGGCAGTTGCTCAGCAGAGCGAAAACACCTACTGCAACATAGCAAAGGAGAACAGTGTTAGCTTACACCATGTAAGTCCATGGCACTTACTCTTGGAGTAAGAATTCTGGACTCAAGAGATGAACTGAACTGGAGCAACGAGGGAGGAGCCGGCCGGTATTGTTGGGTGAGAACTGTGGAGCTGTCCAAGGTTCCAATAGCATGCCAGCCATGAAAGGTAAAGGAGAGACTGGTGGTTCGACGTCCCAGCGCTACCGGCCTGCCTCTGAGTATGACGATGCCACCCTTGCCCAAAAGAGGGAATACTGGAGGACCAAGAAACGAGAGCAGAGGGCCCGCCTGTCAGAAAAGAGGGGAAGATTGAAACAAGATAGTCGAGTTGAAAAACCCCAACACCTAAATGCCTCTGTAGTGTCAAATTCAACTATATCCAGCTCCCTGGCTATTTCCTCTTCCCCACTGCAGAATAATGATGAGTCACACAAATCAACAAATATTCCTCCTACATCACAGAGTGGAAATGGAGTGGCTGGAAGTACTGTTGAAGCCAGTCAAAGCCAAAAGGAGAAGTGGCTGCAGACAATAAAACTCAGCAAAGTCTTGCCTCAGCTCCCAGCATCAAGTTCCATCTCTGCCAAAACTGCAGGGGTCAACGAAGCCACAGTTAAATGCCCATCAACAGAGGGTGCTGTCAGCATATCCGTTACCTCACCCAAACCCAGTGGAAACCTGTTCAACACCAGTTCCACAGTGCCTCCGATCAGAGTGACCAGAATGACCATTACCAATGGCAGCTCTGCTAAAGCGACACCTCAGCCATGTGTGTCTATGCAGGGTGCATCAGCACCCAAAGCACACCGAAAGACACAAATTGCAGTATGTATTCAGCCCAAACCATTACCCATCAGTGTTACCACGGGCAAGATGCTTGTGTCTTCTCCATCTACCCCAGTTCCTATCAAAACCGAAGGCAAAGCCGCAAACACAACACCTCAAATTGGAAAAAAGAGTGCCTTGGTCACCACCCAGAAAGCTAAATGCATTGGTAAAACGCAGCCTTCCTTTGAGTCTGAGGAGGAACGAGCAGCCAAGCGCAGGGAGCAATGGCGGATCAAGAAACGAGAGCAGAGAGCAAAGCTTGCAGCTAGACTAGCTAAAGCCAGAGAGAAGGCACAGAGCACAGAAGCAACATTACAGAGGCAAACATTGCAAAGAGGACAGACAGTTGGCATGGTTCATGAGCATGTTCCATCTCCATCATGTTTGAGAGAAGCAGGCCGGAGACAGTGTTTTACTAGGGCCAGAACTCAAAATACATCTTCAGGACGTTTTATAAAGAATGCACGAGTCATGGTTACACCACCGACAATTTCTAAACACACCAGCATAGCTGTTACAAAGGAGAATGATAATTTACAATCACGGGCAGCTAAATCAACCACAGTTAACCTTAACCAGAATCAGCAAGCAGTCCAGATAAAAGTAGAAGAATCACAGGGGAATGAGGTAACACAGACAGCTATGACATCTGATGTTATTTCTGAGAAAAAGCCAGGGGAACCAACCAGAAAGTTTCCTAGTTATGTGCCGCTCTCGAACCCTAGCCGAGGGATTGCACGATGCAGAACACCTAGACAGAGGTTCCTTGAAGCCCAGAAGAGTTTCATGTGTCAAAGAACCATGAGGGGGAAATCTCCATCTCATGCCACAGTCTTCAACACCAGAAATGCCCCTAAAATGGACCCCAATGAGACACCTGAGCAGACAGCGGCTAGGAAGCGAGAGTATTGGCGCATCAAAAAGCGTGAGCAGCGGGCCAAGCTGTCAGTAGAGGTGAAGGCTAGATTGAAGGAGAAGGATTCTCTAATGCGCAGAGTTAAACGGTACCAGAAAATACTAGAGGAGATGAGGAGGGCCAGAGCAGCAGCCTGCAGCACCGTTACCCAACCAACCGGAAACACCCTTACCCACGCCTCTGAGACCATTGGAGGATTTATCAAAGAGGATGGGACAGTAACCATTAATATCCCCCAAGCTCCTGCAGGTCACAACACAGTTGCAAGTAAAAGTGAAGAGGAAGTTGCAAATGATGATACCACATTCCAACAACATCAATGTCACACCAAACTTGCAGGTAATGCAGCTAAAAGTGTGGTGATTGTAGACCCCATTAGAGTAAATCGGCCTCCCCCTCCACTCCGCCCAGCTCAGGTGAAAGTCTCCTTTCCACTTGCAGGCCAGTCTGCCAACAAACCTCCGAGGTTACTGTCAATCAGACCAAGGACTCAACTTGAAAACACAACCACAACGGTTACTAATTCGCACACATTAGCAGTTCAAAACGCAGGTCAGCTTACTCTCACTCACCCTCAGACTCATCGAAATGCCATTTCTGGAGTATCGGCGGGAGGGTCAAACCTTGGTGGCTGCGTCATGAAAATGGCTGTCTCAAGTAGTGCACCAACACTGTCGGCACTCTCGCTGGATCCTGAGTTGACTGAGGAGGAGAGAATGGCAAAGAAGAGGGAGTATTGGAGGATTAAGAAACGAGAGCAGCGAGCAGCTCGTGCTGCTAGGCTGAAGCAGGGTGTATTACAAGCTAGGGCCAGTGTAGCCTTACAGAGGAGGAAGATCCAAAAGCTGACAACTCCTCAACAAGTAGCAGTGGCCAATATCACACCAAACAGAAATGTTGCTAACAATACAAGGACTATTGTAAGTAGTTGTGTGCCTATCACACCACAGGCAAATGAAATAAAACAAGAGAACAGGTCTACACCAGAAGTTGACCTAAATTCTCAACCAGAACAAGCCATCTGTCCAGATACCAAACCCCCACCCTCTCCACCACCACCTCCAGCGCCTCTGCCAGAGCCCGACCCAGCTCTGAGTGCAGACAACCAAGCTACCACTCTTCTAGCTGTGGCCTCTATGAAGAAACTCCTGGAGGAATCACTGAGCACAGTGACTGAGTATAAAAGTGAAGAGGCTGGTGCTAAAACAGAGCGTCTTTCCTGTAAAACTGAAGTGGAAGCTTGTGTAGCTGAGCAGGAGATGAAGCCAAATGTACCTCAGCTCTCCCTCGGTGATGAAGAAGAGGTGCCCATTGCTGCTGCCCTAACATTACAGATTAAAAGCTGGCAGGCTGATGCTGATGCTTTGGCACCAGATTGTTCACCAGGCACTCAACTCAAGAACTCATCCCAGACTGGCACATCAACACTCCTACTTCTGCCCTCCTCTGATGAGGCAGTCCTACACCCCACCTCTGATCATTCATCTCAAAACCCTTCCTGCACGTCCCCCTCCCTTGAAGCCTCAGACGCCTCAACCTCATCTTCCCTGCGTAGAGCCCAGAGGCTTCGTGCCAAAAAAGTGGGCCATCAACACTGTTGCTCCCCAGAGCCGCCAAAGCTGCATCACCCACCCTCGGAACACCTGCATCCACAGCAACAACGCTGTGAACAACAGTGTCAGCCGCAACAGCAGGGCCAAAAGAACAACTCACTTTTGACACAGCAGCAGCAGCAGTGTGTTGTGGCAGAGCAGAGCAACATGAGCTCTCTGCAGAAAAAGAGGGAGTACTGGAAGCTGATGAAGAGGCAGCAGAGGGCCAGGTCAAAGGCCAGGCAGAAAGAAAGACAAGGAGAATACAGCAGGCGTCTCTCTCCAAAAGCCATTCAGGTGAGTGAAGGGGTTAGAGTAAGTATTCAAAACTTTTTGACTGACCTCCTAAGGGCTGGTAACCTAAACAAATAAACCTGCTAAACGAAAGTTTTACAGAGCAAAATAATTAATACTCATTATTCATAGAAAGATGTCACCCTTTCCATGTTCAGTGATATTTTGTGTATACATTCAATGATGGTATGAGAGCAATTGACTGAGTTTGTAATTCAAGTTCAAGTTCAAGTTTATTTAGAGCCCAAAATCACTGTTTACAATCTCAAAGGGCTTTACAGGCCCACAAGTATACAAGAAACAAAACATGGTGACACTCCCTGAATTAACCCCCCAGCTGAAATCTGAATCATTACATGACCAAACTCTCACTCTGGCATTTGACACTTCAGCAGCAAACACAGAGGGGAGGGTAACTAAAAAATTGAGACATTGAGGTGTATGTTCTGGAAAGATGCATCAATTTTGACCTAATCTCTAGCTTTGTTGTATTTACTTGTGGAGAACTGAAGAACTCACTTGTTGGTCCTGTTTTGGCATCTTTCAGGCTCCAAGTCTCGTTATCATCAATGCTGTTAAGAGTGTAAGTCCTCCAGTAAAACCAGCCCTCCAGCCCAAGCCTTCCACTGCTACTCTAACGGCAGTGACCAGCATCCCTACTGTCCTGGTTATAAGCCCCACTACATCTAGTGCTGGACAGTCACCTGACACACTCCAGGTCAAACCACCCATCAGCAGCGTATCCCGTTCACCCACAGGAGAGCAGAATGAAATACATGTTGGGTCTTCACAGACATGTCATAGCCTCAGTTCCGTATCTGACCTTGGAGGTAATTCCACTGCTGCAACACTGGGTAATGGGATGGATGGCCGGCTGCTATTAGTCGAGAATCAGCAAGAAGCCATGCCAGGTTCAAGCACTGATCAACCCAGAGTTCGAAAGTGGACGCTTGAAGTGCCAGAAAATCCAGATATAGACTCAGCACCCTCCCTCACTACTCTAAAACCTCCAGACAACCCACTGTCCAGCATCAACCTGCAAGCCATCGAACCCGTTGGTCAAACTCCCAAGTGCACATCCACTCTGAGTCCCATAAAACTTTCTTGCGCTCAGTCTCAGAGCCCTCAGCATACGCTCCCACCTCCCACAAAGCTGGCACCCATAAGCACCATGGTTCCTCCGAAGCCCATCCCAGGGGAGTCTGAGGAGGACTTTCTGAAAAGGAAGAGGGAGTACTGGCGGGTAAAAAAGAAGGAGCAGAGAGCCAGGAAAGCCATTCGGGACAGGGAGCTCACCCAAAGGAGAGCCTCCAACAACTGGAGGCCCATCCTTCCTGCCCAAAGCCTGGAGACACAGGTAGGGGCTTTCTGAACCAGTCTTTATGGGTTAGGGGATCTGTTTCATTATTATGTACATAGTGAATGTTAGAGAGCATGGATCATTTATAATACAGCTAAAAGCAACTCTGACAATGTGTTCAAACTTCAGGCCATCACGCTCTTTTTTGAGTTGCTGTTAATGTTTTTTTTTTTTTTTTGAATAACCTGTTCTAGGATATAACTCATATCCTGTACCAATATGAACTGACAGAGATGTCACGTAACACTAACAAAAGATGTCACTTCTGTTTTTGTTTCAAGGCATTTTCAGTCACATTTGCTTTCTTTATATTGTTGTTTCTTGTCATCATCCATGCTAACAATAGCTCAGCCAAACTGCCAAAACTATGACAACTGTGGGTGAAAGATGCAAGATTGACTTATAGTCATGGAATCACTGACAGATTATATAATTTTAGTGTTCAAACACAAAAGGTCGCATGCCTCAGGAACCAGCTGTTCCGCAAACTCATGTGGTCCAGATGGGAACTGAAAAAAAAGCGACTCCATGCAACATCATTGCATAGGGTTACTTCCAGCTACAGTGTGAGCAGAGCCTAAGTACAATTGTTTGTTTATGACAATCTTTCTCTTTCTGTATTGTCTCCACAGGATTCTGGTCAGTGGGTAAACTCCTCTGAGGAATCTGAACAGCTAATGAGGTGGGATACTTGTTTGGCTGCTTGCTCAAATTGTCATTGCCAGCTTGATATATGTTAACAGTGAAAGTAACTCTGTCCTGTCTTTCACAGCACTTCCGCAGATGCTGAAGTAGGATTCTTTCCATACTCAAGTTATACTGCACCAATAGAAGGTGAAGTATCCACTCTATCACTTTCAACCTTTAAAGGTTTTTGGTAACTTTTTTTTTTCTTTAGATTTACCTTTAGGAAAATGTTTATTATAGATGAGGATTTTTTTTTAAATTAAAAGATATAAGCATGTCAGTGTGGTCCACCTGTGATATGATGTATATGACGCAGTTTGACCAATTACATATTTTTTGTTGTGGTTTAAAATGACAAATATTGGCAAGTGTCAGCCTAAACCTGCACTAAGTGATTTTTGACTTCTAGGTGGACCCAAAAGCACCAACTCCGTTTATAAATATACAAACCTATTCCTCCTTCCCTTACTCTGTACTACCCTACTGCAGATCACTTGTAGAAAGCGAAAATAAAGAAAAAAGTGTTATAATATTTTGTTTTTTTCTAAACTGTTACTTGGATAACTTGGATTAACTCGGAGACCTTCATTTTCAAACTGAAGGTCGGAGACCTTCAGTGGTGAAACTGTCGACTCTTGGCTACAAGCTAAGATTTGAATGAACTGTTTCTGTCACTGCATTGCTGACATATGAGGCTTTGTTTGTTTGGGGCTCTGAGTGAGTGATTTTAGTGCTTTTTAAACTGGATTTCCCATGTTCTTTCCTGATGGATCTGAAATTTGGACATATGATGGTCTTATGTTTGTAGATTGTAGTTATTTGTTGTTACATCTTCCAATATGTAAAATGTGAAGCTTCTCTGAAACTGCACATTTTACATGAATGAAGTTGATAGCTGCAGGCTATCCAGAGACACTCATAAGCATGTGTGGATAACATTATTTTGGTTTTTCAGGTTTAATCCATCAATCCAATCAAACACAAATCATTACCACTCAACAAAACATGCTTCAATAAAGCAACAACTATATCACCTAAATGCACCACAAATTAAAATAAATGTCTGGTTGTTCTGCATGGCCATAATTTTGGAATATTATGGTCCAAATTTGCTGTTAAAAAAAAAAAAGTCTAGCGTAAACCCTGGTTCGAGTGAGACAGAGGGAGAGGGGTTGAAGTGGAGCACAGAGGAGAAGCTTATAATTGGACTGGAAATTTTGAAATCTCAAACCAGGCAATAACAATAGGCTGGATACAAACTGTATGGTGGAAAGAGACCAACAAATGGTGACTCTTACATTTCAAGCAGTCATTTTACTGAAAAAAAGCATATAATATTGCTTAAATCCTTCAAAAATTCATATTGGCCAACAGCAGGGAGTGGAATTTGTGGAATTTTCTGACATGAACATGGCCAAAGTTAAAGATACTGAATATGGAAAATGTTACTCACTGGCAACTATAATCTTAAAATATGAGTTTAGACTTTCAAAAACTCATCTATTTGTGACCTTAATTTCCCCCTACTGTCTTCCAGATGAATCGGAGCTCCTGTTTGCAGACTATGAAGGTACTGAAATTGGTGAGGATGGTCCCGTGTCGGACACCGTGTGGAGGAATCGCTACCTCATGGACTACGATCCGCTGAACCAGCTGCTGGTATGCATGGTGTGTGGGGAGCTGCAGTACTCCCACAGCCTGGAGGGTGTGAGGGCCCACATAGACGAGGCCCATCCAGATACCCTGAACCTGGAAGACGGGGAGCGCCGGCGCATCCTGGAGGCCTGGGATGAGCAGGTGTCCCAGCGGGAGCGCTTTTTTACCAGCCAGCTCCAGCAGCACAGTGGGGCCCTGGCAGGTACAGTATGACTGGTGATTAAGTGATATAGAGGATGGAATGCAGCTGTTAAAGGATAATTCTGAATATTTTCAATCCATATTTATGTTAGGGTTAGGGTTAGATAGGGTTAAATACAAATGATTTTAGATGTAAATATTCCATTGAGTAAAACACGTAATGATTTTTCAAGCTGAAGCAGCAAATTTACGTTCTTCCACTTCTTTCGATATAACTTGAGGAAGTATGTGAACAAGTATCAAATGGACTTAAGTCCTTCTAATTACCCAAATGAACCTCAAACTACCGCAAATCACTCAGTTCCCAAACAGTACCCCAAAGTACCCAAAAATGCTCACACAGTTCCACAATTGTACCCAGAAGTACACACTTTGGATTACTTTTGGGTACTGCTTGAACCTTGGGGTAACTTAGGATACTTTTTGGTAACTTTGAAGCCTTTGGGGTACTTTGGGGTAACTTTGAAGACTTTTGTAGTACATCTGGATTACCGTTTGAGCACCTTTAGGTGATTAGTAGGACCCAACTGACTATTATAACTGAAATGTTGTGATAATTATTCAATGACAGCTATTCAAAATCATGTAACTGCAGAGTGAGTGTTATGGTGTTGAAAGGCTGTATTTTAATCACTTTTTGGCCCTTGATTTCTAGAAATATCATATGCAGTATTTTCCTCAAATAAATCTACATCATGACGGTAGTTTGTACATTAGAATACTGCCATTAGAATATTGCCATAGAATTAAAATTTTTCTGCCAAATGTTTTTTTGACATTCAAGGAGTCAATTTGGACGCCCACAAACCCAATTCATTTTTTGCAGCATCTTGAAAGTGTGCTTACAGTTGGTTGACTGGAGTGAAGCGTAGCTCCCGAAAGCCAACTCATGCAATTTTCATGAGATGAACTTGATTTGACATTTGACTGTTTTATTTTACAGAATCACATAGGAACTAAATGTCAGAGCCCACAGACAGAACAACACGAGAACATGGAAGAGAGGAGCAGCCCGACACTTTGTCTTATTTATTTATTGTATTTTTTTTATATTACTTTGTTCACCTTCATAGAAGGTCAGCTTGGAAGGGAATGCTGTATAGGGAACACAAGCACTCACATACACACACACACACACACAAAAGCTTTACCTCATTTCCTACTAGGGTTCACTGTGGGTTTTTGAAGGTCGCTACCAATATTTGTTTTTTTTTGTTTGTTTGTTTTGTTTTGTTTGTTTTATTTAGGCTGCAGGTAACCAAGACTTTATGATGATATTCAATCCTCAGTACCTTTAAATTTGGCCATTTGTTGCTCAAAACACTCCCAGAGAACTTTGTTTATCTTTTTTTTTTTATAGTGGATGTGGATGTGGTGTGAAAGCCCCAGAATTGAAGATTAAAACAGATTAAGATTAAAAATGGAGTTTTGGGCGTTTTTTGCTTTTATTTATAGATTCCAGTGACAAGAGACGAGAAAGACTGAGAGAGAGACTGGTGATATGCAGCTAAGTCCTTGAGACAGATTTGGACTGAGGATGTCACTGTTACATGGTATGCGCCTTAGACCACTGAGCCACCAAAATACTCCCAGGGCTGAATTGTTTTCTGGAAAAAAAAGCCTCTGAAACAGTATTCAGGCCATCATCAGACACCAAAAGTCTCAATTCAAACCCATGATAGTAGATAGTTTTCATAGCAGCCATTTTGACATGAAATAGCAGGTAAACACAGGTGTTACTAATGACATTAATGAAGTTTATGTTCCATTTAAGTGTAGCAGAGTCTTTCCAGTGAGCCAGCATGAACAATAGCAGGACTCTGGCTCTGTTAGACCTAAATGGAACAGAACCTTCATTCATGTCATTAGTAACACCTGTTTACCTCCTATTTCATGTCAAAATGGCTGCTGTATAAAGGTCTATTGAATTCTTTTAGAGATAGCAGCTCTTAAAGTCAGGGTAACCCGCCCTTACCAATTCATTGGTAGGAGAAACATAATCGAATAATTAAATAAAATGTGCAATAAAAATCAAGTGTCTGTCAGATTTTCCGTGCTGCTGTGTCTGTAGCTGCAGTCAGGGAGAAACCATTCTTTCAGAGGCTGACGAAACGACTGGCAGATATCTGATATTTGTGATAGATGACGAACACACCAACACATAGCACAACACTTTAAATCTTTGTATAATTGTTAATTTGTATGAGCCACTGGTTCCTATCACTTTTGTATAAAGTTTATACTGCACAACTAAAAGGCTGGCATTCAGGTCCAAGGCCGCTCTATTCCCTTGTTACTTGTGGATCTTCACATGGGCGTCTTCTGCACATGCCTGGAAATGTTTTACAGATGTTTTTGTAGCCGACAATGCACCATGTTGTACTTCAAACCCCTGAACCTTAGCTATTCCTCTTTGACAACTTTTTTGTACCCAGCAAACTTTTTACAATAACTTTCTGAGCTCTGTAAAAAAAAAAAAAAATCCTCCTGCAGTTAATATCAGCTTTGCCATGTGACGTCGAATACTAGACAAACCTTCTGCACTGTAAATACAACACAGAACACAAGTGGTTATGAGATGCCAAATCTTTTACTGTGCTGTTTTTTGGTTGAACAATCTTTCAGTGGCAATGTAATTTTATTTATTATTTATTGAATCTGTTCTTATACAACTGATTATTGATGATGCATTATTGATATCCTTAGGTAGATCCATGTTAGAAAAGTATCTCATTTGTGAGTATTGAAGATCCAAAGGCGTTCTTGCATGAGTAGTAAATGGACGAACAGTTGTATATTACAGATGATGTCTGGAATGCATTCCCATTTTTCCCCCCATATGATTTTCATCACCAGTATGCTGAAATAATGTCCTGCTGAGCACAAAGCTTTGGAAGTCAGTCATGTTAAAGCAGAAAATGCATTATAGGCAGAAACATGCCTGCACAGCCACAAGGAAATGTAAATATCTGAAACTGACCGAGCTATTTTACCTTATGAGAATGTAATTGACTTGTTTACCACTTCAAAGGGAATGTTCAAATGCCTTTTCAGTACTAATAAACCTTTTATACCTTTGAGTTGGTTCTGTAATTGCAGTATGAGAGTGTCGCTGTTTTTCATTATTCATCTCATTCATTATTCATGCTGGTTTCAGGAAGCCTAATTTAAGGCTAAAATGAAATATCTGAGACACTTTATGCAGGAAAAGGAAAACAGAAATGTTATGAATAGAAACTAAAAATAATATAATAATATAAATGATATATATAATTCTTTAACATGCACACAA
>OMLF01011904.1:15860-28743 GCA_900302615.1 Holocentrus rufus
GTGTTTTATTTTGTGATGACTGGAGACTGACGGACACACAGTTCCTTTACTTTGTTTGAGCACTGCAATGACTTCTTGATTTCTAAGAGCACTAGTCGGTACATACATATACATATATATATATTATTATGTATATTACAGACAGTATATGCAAAACATCTGCTGGCTTTCTCTTTCAATCACACTTGGACTGACTACAGCAAAAACTGCAGTGAAACCTGGTGATTTAGAGAGTCTGTTCCATAATCTGACAGGCTGAAGTTCCACCCCAGTGACAGCCAAGTGCCCTTGAACAAAACACTGAAGCTCCAGTGAGTGTCAGAATGATAAAGCTATATGTAAATGACTACATATCTACTTCTAGCAGCAGATCCTCCACATGTCAGTCACAATAACTTTTTGCCTGTCAGACATGAGCTGGGTTTCCATCTAATGGTCAAACAAATTTTAGGCAAAACTTTCAAAAATGTGGCTATAAATAAAATGCAGATTTGGAGCATTTCCACAAGTTGGGTTTAAGTGAATAAATCAGCTTCCTGAATGTCCAGAGGGAAAAAACAACAATATCCAATAACAATAATGTTGATCTTATTTCTTGCTCCTTTTCCACAAAAACAAAAGAAATCCTCTGGTAATACAGTCACGCAACCATGACTTACATCGTTGTCACGGTGGACCGGCGACGTTTCCCAGAACATTCAAAGCTGCATTTGAACTCTTGTGAGATCTGTTTTCCAATTCCTCTTCCGTTCCTCTTCATTGTGTCAGTCACACCAAGCCTGTGTAATTAATCTAGTGACAAAAAGATGTTCTGCTGTTCTGCTACAAGCAATCCTGGTAAATTTGCTTGCAATATGGAGGACATTCTTATTGAGTTTTGCTCTTTCGATTTAGCCTCTCTAACTCCACACATTTTGAAAAAAAAAACTTGGATGGAAACCCAGCTACAGTCACCCGGCCTACTGGATGAATTCATTTTATTTAACTGAACTGAATCATTGGGGATTTCAACTGTAGCCTCAAGCAAGACACTCAAATGGGGAATCACACGCAGGCGCTCACGTTGATTTCAAATGTATGTAAAGCTCTAAGCTCAGATTTCCCAGGGCCTTCCTCAGATTGTACTGCTTTGTACTATTTGAGGGCATCTCAGGTGCTCCACCCTAATGTGGATGCACACATCAAATGAAGATCAGCTGACTGGAGGATGTGGAACAATCTCGTCCGACCCCGCTGCCTATCGGTGCTCACTGTTGCATCCCCTGGCTTCTACGTGGCTCTTCTTCCACGATGATGTCAGGCTCGGCTTCAGTCTGCTGTTCCACCCCGTCCTGGGCGTTATTCCGAGGGCCGGACTGGTAGCCGCGGCCTGGGTCAGAATCGGCCACCCCCTGCAGCTCCCGGGGGCCGGCGTCCAGGCGGAAGAGGGTGGGGATATGGCCCAGGATGGGGTTGGTCTGTTGGAGGCCGGAGATCCACTGGTTAAGGGTGGCCTGGTCTCCCCGGCCAGTCATACACATGGCGAAGACCGGACCTTCATCCACTGGAGAGAGAGAAGAGGCACAGCCCCCGGTCTCGTTACACACCACAACGCTGCACATGAGTTTCCTGTTGGACTCCAGCACTTGGATCGACGGAGTCTGTCCAAATCAAACCGCTAGATCTTACATTAAAAATTTTTGATCATAATGAACAGGACTTGATATGGCCTTTTTTTTTTAAAGGTGTAACAAGGAATCTTCAGTGCTGCTCAGTTGAACTTGCATACTCTGTGTTTAAAGAAAGAATATGTCATATCGTGCAGGGAGTTTTTGAAGGTAAATATGGAAACCAATATACTGTATTTCCTGCATCTGCACTGATGTTATCAATTTTACATCTCTTTAAATTTGATAATTTCCATGCTCAATAAAAAAGTATTCACCAATAGGCAGTGTTTCCCACAGATTTTGATTCTTGTCAGGGTAGAAAAGCTCCTAAAACAGCTTTCAGAGCATAGTGGGACACGAAAACTCTCCACTGAAAGCAAGGATCATAAGGATAAGAAAACGCTGTGGCTTTCTTCTGTGGAGTCTGATCAAAGTGACTCATCAGAATCAGTTCAGCTTAACAGCTTCCCATAAACAACCAGTGTGCTGTATGGGTCAACTCTACAATAAATGTGTAATCAGTAAAAGTGCATCATATCAGAGGTGGATTGATAACTCACTGGACCACCTCTGATCTTTCAATAAAAGGGTAATATGGGACCCGTATATCTGTGGGATTCTTCTACTAACATTTAAAATTTGATTCTGATGGTAACCTTTAGATTTTAAATGCTTCAGTGTAAATATCTTACAGTCATTCACGTTGAAGCTCTCGTCATCCCCCAGGTCGCGGTCCAAATCCAGGTTTAGCTGCAGAGGGTAGTCGAAACACCTCTCTGGATCATAGGCCTCCTCTGTCTGGGGTAAAAAGTATAAATGTGCATAAAAATAAAATCCTCAGCAGCAGTGATTACAATTTCTGTTTGAATATGAAACATGGATATACAGAAAAAAAACTAAATTTAGATTAGCACTTGTAGTTTTGGTAAGAAAAACACCAGTATTCATGTAATTTAAAGAATAATAATCTTGCTTTTATATATTTTTTTGTCTCTGTTTTTTGATGCTAAGCTTCCCAGAGATCAGCTGTCAGTCAAACAGAGTGGGCAGGACTTTGACTTCCTCTTGATGGAATTTCTCTTTTCTTTGTCTCTTCAGCCATGGTGGCTATCGCTGCTCATGCCAACGACCCAGTTCTCCTTCTGTTGAATCCAAACTGACCAGAAATGTTAAATACATTGCTTACTGTGTGTCGGATGATTTTATCTTTAACAGACAGCTTTGACTAATCTGAGTCATTTTGTATGCAACTCGTCTTTTTGTGCGGGGGAAAGAAATAAATTTAATCAAAAAGCATAAAAAAAGAACATGTTGCAAATTTCTTCACATATTGCTCAAAATTTCAGTGTTTCCCATTAATTGCCGAGACTATGGCGGCTTGCCAGCCGACATCCCACTCACAGTGGGATGTCAGAGCTGATGAGGAGTACGTGAATGCAGCAGCAGTAAGGAGGGAGGAAGAAGTTTGCATTAAACATTAAAAGTTAAATGCGACTGGCACCTCAGTCATAATCTCTATTTTATGCATACTCAAAATGCAGTATGCTATTACACAAATCCTTTTAAATTAGTTGACATATCTTATTTTCTTAAATCAAAATAATTACAAATATGCTGCATCCTGTTATTTTTGTAAAAGTCTGCTTTTTTAATTTATCTTTTTTTTGTACCATTGTTTGTTTTATGTGATTTTATTTATTTTTACTGTACAGTGTCCAGTACTATGAAAAGTTATACAAATAAAATATACTGTTGTTGTTGTTGTTGTTATTATAATTATTGCTATTATTATTAGTAGTAGTAGTAGTAGTAGTAGTAGTAGTAGTAGCAGTATTATGTCCATTTAGATAAATAATAAAACACCAATTTATCATTAAAAATATGTCCACATACCAAAAAAAGTATAATGTGAAAATAACTGAGACCTTGAAGACCCTTTTTTTCTATTGCAGTGTGATGGTGGGAAAACCATAGCTAGGCACGTACTCAAAAGGTATTCCCAGAAACCGGTTTCTGTTTCATAAGTTTCATCAAACAAGAAAATGGACTCAAGGAATACTAGCTGCATTGTCAGAAGCTGTTTTTGTAACAGTTTCTAAGCATTTAAGAGTGGATTTTTCCCTTAAGACATAAACGGCATTGAGAAAAGTGGAAATGAAAAGTTTTTTTCCTCCCACCTTCTCGTTGGGGGGTGCTGGGTCAGCTCTGAGGATATAGTAGTACACACAAGTCTTCCTCAGCCAGAGCGGGAAGGGTCCCTCCACAAACACCGGCCTGCTAGGGTTATGCTTGGCTAGCAGCTCGATCTGGTCAGGACTCTGGATACCTGCCGCCAAAAACGTGAGATTAAACACGGGAAGGGAAAACTGCGGACAGACATGACCAGTGTGTACAGATAAAACCAGGGTTCCCACTGTGGTTCTCATATAAAACTCTACGACTTTTCAATAACTTTCTGTAACTAAGTTAGTGGAGGTATAACTATTCATTCATTCATTCATTCATTCATTCATTCAATGCATAACTAATTCCACCGATTTAGATGCATCGATTTGCTTAATGAAATTAATAGAATGAATCACTCTGGACTTCAGCCTGAATCCATATGAAATGCTTTGAACTGATTCATTCATGATTCTTAAAATAACGGAATTGCAACTTTTTTGTTGACAATTATTTGTAATAAATATCAATAATGCTCATTCTTTTGTCAGATTTTTTTCACATTTCAGAAAAAACAGATAGTCTTTCATTATTGCGTACGTTCATTTGATGAATATGAAATTTTGGCTAAAAGTGAATCAAAATGCTGACTTGAACTGTAGTTCACTAATACAAATCGAATTATAACAAAAAAAAAAAGAAGAAAATTCTGTTAGAGTACTGTGTCCATGACCTAAAAATGTTCTTTCTTCCTGGCTTGTAAATATTGTTTTTCCACTCTAGCTGCGCCATCTAATGAAATGAATGTGTCGTATAAACAGGAAAAAACAACCTGCTGTGATCCTGGAAAGTGACACACAAGTCTAAAATTGCCTGTTATTTCCTGACTTTCCCACAGAATTGATCAAGTTCCTTGCCTTCCCCTGCCTTGAAAACCCCTCCTTAAATTCCATGACACTTTCAAATTTCATGAACAGAGAGGAGAAACAGGACGTTTCCATACCTACAATATGTGGAAGTGTAATTTCTTCTCCGGCCTCTGTGATGTCTGTACAGGGCATCTAACAGGGAAAAGGAGGTAAATACACATGATTACCTGCCCCCTTTTGGCAAAGATGGCTCATAATACAACTACACAGCCTCGTGTGCATCACTACAATATTAGAACTCGTTTCTCAGAAAAGAAAAAAAATCGACACAACAAAAAATGCTTGTGCTAATATCATCACTGAACTACTATAAAACTGTACTGCAAATGTGATTTTCTAACCAAAAGACTTTTGAACAGGACTGATATCCATATTTGAATGATGTGCATTTCGGTGCAATATAAAAATTGCATATTTTATTAAAAAAATGACTGCAACTCGACAACAAAGTGGCAAACTGCTTGTATTGATCAAGTTCATTGGTGTCTGTCTTAGCTATACTGACTAAATACCATTCTTTTTTATTAGATGCATTTAACTACACTGTTGCTTATCTTCTAACATATTCTGAATGAGCTTCATATCTTTTACACTATTCTAAATAAGCTTTTGATTTTAATCTGTTGACCTGTTCTGAATGAGCTGTTCTTATCTGTTAACCTATCCTAAATAAAAGCATTATATGTGATGACAGCTCAGTGTGTGCGCACCTTTCACCTGGCGGACTTCACACCGAGCTAAAACCTGCTTGTACTCAGGGCCGGCTCATAGAACCAGAGAGCCCTGGGGCACAAACTTCCTATCGGTCCCCCTCTAACACACTCACACTGAATGAAATGATGAAGATATGCACAAACAAAAGACTGGCCCTGTTCATTCGTCAGTAACTCACCGCTTCCTTCTCTTCCACCCTCCTACATTGCATGGTGAAAAAAACTTCTTAAAATTCATAATGGAGCAGACCTTTATTGACTCTTCTGGGCTAAAGTCTTAAATTCCTAATTGGCTACTATATTTTCTATAAACATCCATGAAATATTTCCAGTCCAGTATAAATGAAATAATGGTTGCTGCTTAAAGATACACTATGCAAAATCACGATGGGTTGATTTTTAGTGAGCACTGTTTAGACTAAATTGACAAAAACGCAGAGTAAGAATGTAATTTGATGGTTCAAGTCTACAAGGTTCCCCTCGTCCCCCATACTCAATGATAAATCACATGCTTGTTACACACGGTTGTCGGCTGAGTCTCACTTTAAATCAACCCTTAGCAACTTTGCATAGTGCACCTTTAACATAAGATAAAGAATTGTTAGCTTCTTGTTAGCTTAGTTGTTAGATTAACATTATTTTTTAGATTACTTTATTAACTTTATGAGTAATTTAGATATCCACGCTTGTGATGACACAATTCTTTAATATTTACCTTTATTTTTTCATTTTGGTGCCCAGCTCTCCATTATATAGTAACAGTAACACTTAGATATGCTCCACATACTGATAGAATTCCCCAAGTTTTAAAGAAATTTAAGAGACGATGAAACAATCCCATGTGTGGGCCCATGACACACATCACAAACAAGATTCGTCTGGGTCTGGACATTGTTGAATGAGCTGCATTTCAGATTTATAGATAACCACAAATTAACCAGACCATGAAATGTCAGGGCCTCTGGTGATTGGCAGGCCCCATATGCCCGGTCAGTAATCCTGTCTTGACAAAGAGTCCACACACTCATATGTTCTACAAAAAAGCTTTGATTAGGAACTGCAACACCAATATTTTGATACTGAGTTGGGATCTTTGACAGGTAGGAAGCTCAGGATCTTTGTCCCAAGCCAGGACTGAAATGTTCTTATAAATCATGATAAAAGAATGTATATATGGAGCACACCGGTGTGCAGACTCATGTCAAGACTTGACTTCTGCCTCAGTTTGGCACTCAAGAAGGGAGTAGTGTACTTCATCAGTAACCCTGCTCAGCTTGTACCTGGTAGACGGTGACTTTAGCGTCCAGGTCGCTGGCGATGCGGGTCAGGCTAAAGCGGGCCAAGTCCACCGGATCCTCAGGCAGTTGCTGGGGGATGGGGAAAGGGTTTATGTGTTTGAACTTGGGGAACCAGTACATGAGGCGCTGGTACTTCCTCATGGGGTGGCTCTTCTCCCCAAAGATCTGGACCAGGAGCACCTTGGTCTCCACATTCGGCATTAAACCTGGCACACAGACATGTATACAGAAGTCAGAAGAAGGATATGCAAATGATTACTTATGTAGAGCTTGAAGGTCCATATGGCGTTCAAAGCACAGACCAAACGTGGAGTTCAACATTAGGGTTAGACCGGGGCGATAACTGACTTTTTATTAAAAAACTGGATGCCAAGCACTCAGTGCCACTCACCTTTGACATTTTGGATAGGATACAGTTTAACAGATTACATATTAACTGCAGCACTAATACTCCACTGGTTTCAATGATGTTTTAGTGTCCCATGATGGTGTAAATGCTGTTTAAAAGGCTTTTTCACCCAAACAAGAATTCACTTCTGTGTAAAACTCTGAATATTTGGGATGACAATCAGCACATTTAACAGTAATGATTATTAGCACAAATATTGGCTCTGGAAGCTTAAAGACCCCATAAATTGGCATCTTACTTGACTGATTTTATTTCCTGTTGAAACAGGATATTGAGGTTATATATAGGGGATATACATAGGGAGGCAAACATAGTTTCATTTGATGGTAGGGAGGGGTAGGATTAGTCAAAAATTTGTTAATGTTTAATTATTGTCAATATTTTTTAATTATGCCTTCCAGTGCAGCATGAGGTTGCCACTAAAGATGCAATTTTCCAGGAAATTAAAAGTAATGGAAGTTAATTTAATGGGGACTTGCAATCCATAAAGATCTATATTATCCTTTAAAAACCCATATCAGTCTAACCCTAAGGGTTCCCACTGTGGCTACAATGTTTATAAAAGATGTTTCCATGACTTTTCATAATTAAGGCGAAGCACTTCCATGACTACCTAGACACGCTCTTCCTTTCTGTGATTTGTTAATGTTGTGTTCCAGTCTGGTTTCCTCTCCTGTTTAGGCTGAAAAACACCTCATGTAGCTTAATAAATGTGTCAAACAAGAGTAACATTCTGCTACATTCCCATACACTGAGCCATTTGTAAAATTCCCTAATATTCCCCTAACTTCTCCAGATCCCTGATCTGCCCTGTCTGGAATACGCATCTTTATATTCCACAATGTTCCAGACACTGCGCAATCGGAAGGAACCATGTCATAGACACACACCATAGTTCTCCATCTGCTCCAAGACTTGCACCCCACACTCCTGCTGTCGGGGGTAGTGGTTGAACATTCGCTGGATAAAGTTCCTGGGCACAAAAACCTCTTTGGGGAAAACATCCAGCAGCTTGTTATAGACCACAAGGTCTCTCTCCACACCGAACTCTGGCATCTTCTTCAGGGCGGTGTAAATAAACTCCACGTGACCCCGCCGCCTGATGTCCTTCTTGATGAAAACGTCCAGCACCTTGTTAAAGGTGGCCTTGGTTTTGGCGTCCCTGGCCACGCGCTCAAACAGGTCATCGTGGGTGACGAGTGACTTGTCCTTCTTCCCATCACCCTCATCAAACATCTCTGCCGGCACAGGCCTCTTGGCACATGCTGGGCTGCCATGGAAACCCCTTAGCACCTATGGGTGAAAATGTGTATTGATCATATAGTGTGACTGACCATTGGGGACAGGGTAAAAGCCAACATGTTATGGCACGAAGCCAGAGACAGTATAAATTAAGATCTACAGTTTTGCTAGCATATACTACCCAATTTGAGCCATGCAGAGGCAAAGTGACAAGCCTACCCATTTGCTACCAATAACCTGAAGCAGCTTGGGAGATGTTTCCTCATCCTTTTTGTACAGGTTGCTGTCAACATGTAAACTGGTCCATTTCAGTGCATTTGAAATAACTCAATATTCAAAAAAGATGATAACACATGGTTATTGTTAAAAGTTTGAAGCTTACATTTTAATATTCTCTTTTATGTCAAGAGAACCTCACACCAAACTTAATTTTAAAAAATAATTAAATACATTTTTCATGTTGCTTTGCTTATTGGCAAAGGTATCCTACATGCTATATAAAATGACTTTTTTTTTAATCATTAGGAATCATTTTCAAATCAACATTCATAAAAGAGGAATAACTAGTGAGCTAAAGGTTTTAATGAAATCTGTGCAGCTTGGCAGATCATGTGTGCCAAGTGGATGAGTGGGCCTCAGTGATTGAGAAAAGGTCCTGAATCCTCAATTTGTACTTATAAAAGGAGTCAGATTTGAGTGGAGTTTGAGAGTTTAAGGACTTCTCAGTACTCTTAATTTTGTCCCTTATCCTGTGCCATATAAAGAGGCTGCGCATCAGAATTAAGCCAACGAACATATAAAGAAGGAAGAGACAAAATGTCACTGAGTTTGAAATTGGTGCCAAGTGTGCAAGAATTCAGTGTGGTCGTCATTGTTTGGAATGGGTTTGCCACCTCTCCATTTGTGCCTTATTTGACAGGTTAGATCCTCAGCCAGATGTCTTAATATGTTCCTTGAGTTAAGCCCAGAACATACTGTAGTCTACGCAAGGAACGCATATGCAAACACAAGTGCTTGACCTATGCAAGCTGTTTGCTTATAGAGTACACACATGGAGCTCGGTGCCTGTAGGTCCAGTCTGAGTTATACATATTTTTTCCACACGGGGGAAACACCGGTGATGTTGTACTGGGGAGGGGCTGCAGTGGTGGAACACAGGATGTACATGATGCTCTGTCACTGCCAAAAAGAGTTTTGCAAAAAACACTGATGATACCAATTACTCTAAAAGATTTTCTTCATAAGGTGCCTCCATAAACACTGGTTTACACAAGAACATGAGAAGTGATATCGTCTTCTTTGCTGGTAGTTGCTCTTTACCTGCAATTGTCATTTAGTGCTTCTACCTGAAACCTGTTTGCATTGCAGCAGACGTTTGCGTTGCATTAGAAATCTTGGGCTGCACGTTTTGGTAAGCAAGAACGTGAGGAACAGCCCTTCCGTCGTCCTCTATGTTGGCCTATGCGTTTCTTGCACAGACTATGTTCCAGCTTTTAAAGTTTACCTGTCCGTGGGGCTGACTGGACGCTGACCGGAGCAGGGCAGCATACAGAGGGGCAGGCCGGGCTGACGCGCCCCCGACGCCCAGTCTCTGGAGGGACAACAGGCAGCGAGCGCACTTCATGGTAGACCCATCACACGAGCTGCAGGGGGATAAAAATAAAATCGAATTAAAAATGTAGCAATTTCATGTTTGCTTGCTGATAGGCAAAAGCACACATGCAATTGGTTTATAGCGTGGCGAAATGCTGTTTTGGGGATTATTAGGGTCGTCTTGTGTTAAATTGGGCAAAGATACAGTACAAGAAGCACCATGTATTAAAAGAAAAAACAGAAAAGAATTGATCGTCACTCCCAACGCGGTTGATTTTAAATAAATATGGTTATATCAATATAATGCTATCTGCTATATTTTATAACATGCTATGTGGTTATAAAAGCTTAGGTTTTACCAAACTGACTGCTGTTTGGTGAATTTTATCTGTGCCGGGTGGTAGTGTCTCAAATGAATTCAAGTTCAAGTTCTGTCAAGTCATGTTTTGCCAGGTACGTATGTCTGCCGATAGGCAAGGAAACATTAAACTGACACACTTTTAAAGGGACCCTGGCCAGCCGGTCTTTGCATAAGAGCTTCATATCAGGCAAATACATACAATCAATTTAAGAGACCAGGTTTCATAACACAAATTTTGACCAATTTGTTTACACGATAGATGAACTAATACAAGATTAACTCAATACCCACGATTTGCATGGAGATTTTCAGAATGAACGAGTCTCCTTCAGAAATCTCTCTCCTCGGACACCTCCATGTTGAAACCAAACCGGCAGAATGTTCTGGTTCAACGTCGTTCAGCTTCCCCAAACTACTGAAACATGAGCGCAAATATTTGTTCCGCGGTCATAGCTTCGTGCAATGGAAACCGAATGGAAATAATAATAACAACATATTTGTATTTTTTATGGTAGCAATAAAAAAACATGAGAAAATACATAAGACATTTCCTTTAATTCATTTTGATAAAAACGCACAAGAGAAAGTTAAACAAGAGCTGAAAATTGAAAAAAGTAGTGTAAACAATTACTGATGTACACAATTGTCATGTGCTATTATTTTGGATTTATGCAACTTATATATGTTACGTTATATACATGATTAATTATTGACATCAATTTTATGCTCCCCACAAGGGTTCGAGTTGTAGTCTGAGCTTTGTTGGGGTCTCTAAAATAATAAACATTTGTGGCAGAGATTAACGAATGACCGACTGACTGAGTTCACTGCGCATTACATGGTCCAAAAATTTCATACACTGGCACAAGTGAAGTGCAGTAACCCACAAATTGCCCAAAAAGTCTATAATATTGCAGTGACAAAGTCACGAAGAGAGGAGCTCATTTCGATCCAGTTTTTCAGCGACGAAAGGAGAAGAACACCAAGAGACCAAGACCAACTGGAGACAGGCAAAGAGAGAAAAACAGGTACAGAGAGACTGTTAGAGAGCCACAGAGAGACAGACTGACAGAGAGCAAGACATTGAATGAGACTGACTAAGAGACAGATAGGCAGATAAAAGGAGACACAGAAACTGAATCACTGTCAACATTTGTAACAATTTCTTTCAGGTTTTTACTGAACAGTGTGAATAACAGTGTGAACATGTAATTATGAGTCTTGAGACAAATCTTGTGGCTTTGGTACTAACTGGTGTGTTTTTTCCACCTCAGAACAAGATGAGGATACATAGTATCGTTGTCTTCTGCTCCTGCTGAGTCAAGGCTCTGCTCGGAAGAGCATCCCCTTCCATGGTAAGGCGTCTTCTTCAGTTCCTCAGTGTGTCATATGGCACTTTGGAAGGGAGCATATATAAACCTATAGACTGTTAGTTTTCAAATTGGAATTTTGCAGCAGAAAATAGGATAAAGGGATACAGTAAAGACAAAAGAGGATACCTGACTGTTTTCATTTCCACTTGACAGGTCAACATTAGTCTTTAACATGCCTCTCTTAGCCTTTCCTTTTTTGGCTACTTCCCTAATGTTTGCTTTTTCCTCCCCATCCTTTGTATGCATGTTTATATGTCTGAGTGTGAGTGAGTCTGTCTGCCTCCCAGGTATACTAACCTCCCCACCATCATCACCCATCTCCTCCACCTCTATCCCACCTTCACCCTGGTCGTCCTATTCTGTTTCTTGTAAACTGTGGGCCTGTAAATCCCTTTGAGACTGTGTACATGATTTTGGGCTCTAAATAAATACGAACTTGAACTTGAACTTTCTGGGCACACTGCTTGTGTTCCAGAAAACTGGACCGAACCCCCTTAAAACTGAAATGAAGCAGTCCTGGTTGAACAGTAAGCTCCCCTTCCCTCTATCTGTGACCATGTATCTAAATATCCACTGCATGAGTGAATAATTCTGTTCCGAAAAGGAGATCATGGTCTTGTTTTGCTCATATTCCAACACACCTCAGCTGGTGTGTTACAGTTCATTTCCGAACTTCTTAAACCTGTGATCTCCTATCCTCTGTGTGCTTTCATGGTTCAGAGCCCACCTTCATTTCCATAGAATCCGTCGACACAAGTGGAAATGAGGACGGTGAAGATGACAGTGTGTTTCGGTTCTTAACATCTGGACACCATCCAGGTGTCATGGATTGTTCGTGTGTGCGAGGTAAACATGTCTCGAAAGTCTTTTGATACAGTGGCTTAAAACACATACAGTATGCACTGGATTCAAACCTCCTTAGCTACCAGTGTAAATTCAGCTGATGAAACTGACCATCCTGTGTGTGTGTGTGTGTGTGTGTGTTGTTGTTGTTGTTGTTGTTTTAGGGGGACATGGGTGGCCGAAGGACCCTGCAGAGGAAGTGGATGTCCTCCCTGAAGACACGTCTGGACTGTCGTCTAGCCCAGCCAGGCGTGGCCTCCCTGGTCCAGGACGTTTTTTTTGTTTTTTTTTGCAGTACCGCCATAACTGG